>CM040239.1:153734004-153790334 GCA_022545495.1 Chrysanthemum lavandulifolium | reverse complement strand
AGTCTTACATAAATCGCCACACATCGGGCCGTGGATCGTGCATACGATGGGTAAAGACCCGTCTGCCCTCCACGGTGTTACTTAACTAAATACTACTTAACTTAAAAGAACTACGACTACGAGCTTTCTAATGATTACATATACTGAGGTGACCGACTCTTTAATACCGGGAATTTCTAATTCCTAACACTTTTCTTCCTTAAACTTTTCGTGGTTCCTTCCTTGTGAAAATTTATACTTTCCACGTACACGTCCTCTAAAATGTTTTCCTCTATTGTCATGTCGTGTGAACATCAATTTTTCTTGATTGTCCACTTTTTTTCCTTTCTTGAACTTAATTCTTTCTTTATAAGTCTTAAGTCTTCCAATTGCCTCTTCCATTGTCATTGTACTTAGGTCGGAATATTGTTCTATAGATGCAACTATTTGCAGATACCTATCGGGTACAACATTTAGTAGTTTCCGTACTAAGTTTTGATCTTCAGTTGTGTGTTCTAGACTAGCGGCTTTGTTTACGAGTGTTGTTAGTTTTGTAGTGAAGGTGCGGATTGTCTCGTATTCCTTCATATATAACATCTCAAAGTCGGATTTGAGTTTTTGTAGTCTTGCTTATTGAACTCTGTCTTCGCCAACGTGTCTAGATTTCAAAGCATTCCAAATTGCTTTCATGGTTTTGTGCTTTGTTATTTGAAGTAATTGTTCCTCGGGTAAAGCTTGATAAATGAATGCAATAGCAGTTTTATCTTTTTTCTTATCGGGTTGATTCGTCTCAGACGGTCTATTGTTTCCCATAAACCATTCGCTTCGAGAATGATTTGCATTCGAATTTCCCATAATGAGTAATTCGTGGGCTTTAGGATCGGGCATTGGAATTAAGGTGTACTGATTATACTAATTTCCTTCTTTCCATTATCTCCACTTCCTTTCGTCATATCTTAAGGATATTGACAAAAATCTCCAAAACTTTAACACGAGGTGTGTTGAAATTTCTTATGTCTAGCAAGCTCTTATATTTTATTTTTCCTTATAGGCTATAAAACTTTACGGGACTAATTTTTAATCCAAAAACTATCCTCGGAGATTTTTATGTTGAAACTGAATAACCTAAGGTTAATTACTCCTTAAAAATTATTCCTAAACGATATAATAAGCAGTGTAGTCACTAGGTTATTATATTTTTTAAACCTTGAAAAGATACTAGCTTATAATTAACGGAAGTAACATTTCTAACTATATAATATATCAAATAAGACTTAATATACTATATATAAAAAACAATGAAAGTGAAAGGTTGTTTTTGTAAAAACTTTAAAACCTGATGGGTTGATGGTATAACCCGTAGCCCTTTTTTTTATTTCTTTGATGCCCTAATATTTTGACGCGTCTCGTTAGTTGGCTTCTTATTATCTGTGAGAGATTAAAACGTCTCTCTTCTGAGATAAAAATTTATTTCATCTCTCTTCTGGGATATACCCTTTTCCTTCTTCTCCTCTCCTTGGTGGTTGACCGCCTGTGATAAGGCTTGGTTAAACCCCTCCTTTGTTCTTTTCCAGCTTCTGTGTTCTTTACGAGCACTTGGAATCCCACAAAATGAAACCTAGGGTTTCGTTGAATTGGGGGTTTTCTGACCGTGTAAGAATTGGATGATTGGAGATTAAAATTGAGTTAATTGATGATTCAATTTCGTGTTCTGGGCTTGATTCTTCAATGAACATGTGTGTTTGTTCCTTGTTATGAATAGGTTTAATTTTTGCCCTATTGATGACTATGCGTTATCAATTGGTATGCGTTTTTTTGTTCTGAATCAAAAGAATAAAACGGTGTTTATAACCATGTCTCTGATCCGTTTGGATTGGTTAATTTGTTTTCTGTGTTATTTCGTCTCTTGACAGATTTCTTGCAAAATAAAAAAAAAATTCTGGTGCCGGTTGATTGATCACTATATTGTGATTGATCCCTAGGTGGCAGATGCGTTATTGATAAAAGAAACAGAACACAAATATGGTTATTTTGATTTGTGTTCTTTTGGTTTTGCAGAAATATTTACCGAAACAATAACTTAATTCCTTTTGATTCTAAAAACAGAAAACGAGAATTGGTAAGTGATGAATTTGGTTAGTATGACCAAACTGCTCTGATACCAATTGTTGGCCTCGTTAAGTGGATATATGATCTTTCTAACTTACTTCAAAATATACCAAATAATAACAACAATTGAAACTGTAAAATGCTTTATTATAAATGTGTCATCATTTTGTTCATACATAAATTCTAAGTGTTTATACATATAGAAAGGGTACAAGTGAAGGGTTGTGTTGGTTAGATTTATCCAACATATATGTCCCTTTGTTGTAACTGCCTAATAACTGTTTTCTTGTAACCGCTTGTAAGTGTCGTTTGACTTTTGTTTCTGACTTTCGAGTTAGACTTAGTTAGATTGGGATTAACCCAATAGTTTCCTATAACAACTCAAGGCCATATGGTACCTATGGTGGACATTGCCCGCATACTCACCCAACGTGGTGCTACGGTTACCATAATCACCACTCCACTTGTTGCCGATCAGTTCAAACCAATTATTTTACGGGAAATTGAAGCAAACCTCAAGATCCAGCTACTTGAGCTTAAACTCCCGTTAGCATACGTAGGTTTACCAAAAGGGTCTGAGAATAATGACACAATTTCACAATCCGAAGTCTGGGACAAGCTCATGGTTGCCACAGACTTGTTAGAAGAACCCGCTGAAAATATGCTTAGGGGATTTTGTCCTCCACCAGATTTCATAATATCATATTTCTTTTTACCTTGGACTTCTGATGTGGTTGGAAGGTTGAACATTCCGTGACTTGTGTTCAGTGGACCCGGGTGCTTCTTTCTGGTATCTATGCACGCTATCTTCACTTCCAATATATTAGAAGTGATTGAAACTGACACAGAGGGGTTCGTGGTTCTGGGTTTTCCTAACCGATTTAAAGTCAATAAAGTTCATATTACTGGCACTTCTAAAGAGGATTTCACAGATGATAGAAAGGCGTTCATGTTACGTGCTATAGATGCCGAGAAAGATGTGCATGGCATCATAGTACACACTTTTGAGGAGAGGGGAAATAAGGTTGCGATTGACAAGCACGATTGCTTGAAATGGCTCGATGAAAGGGAACCAGGGTCTGTGTTATACGTTTGTTTAGGAAGTCTAGCACGTCTTTCTACACAACAAGCAATTAAGCTAGGGCTAGGACTCGAATCCACCAATAAACCATTTATATGCTGCGTAAGAAACAAATCCGAAGAGCTCCAAAAACGGTTTATAGGAGAAGGGTATGAAGAAAGGGTGAAAGACCGTGGTTTGATCGTTCATGGCTGGGCACCACAGGTCTTGATATTGTCACACCGAGCCATTGATGGCTTCTTGACACATTGTGGATGGAATTCTTTGTTAGAAACAATCTCGACTAGTTGGAGTTCCGGTGGTAACATGGCCATTTTTTGGAGACCAGTTTCTTAACGAAGCATTCATGGTAGAAATTCTCAAAATTGGAGTTAGGATTGGTGCCGTGATTCCTGTCCCTTTTGGGGATGAAAATAAACATGGAGTGTTGGTGAAGAAGGAGGATACCAAGACGGCTGTTGAATGCTTTATGGACAAAGAAGATGAAGAAGGAAAACAAAGAAGAAAAAGGGCAAGCGAGCTTGCGGAAATGGCAAAAACAGCAATGGCCGATGGTGGATCTTCTTATATTAACGTAACATCATATATTCAAGATATTGAAACCTTTAGAACTCAACATTAGAGTGATTCGCTTTTGAATTTTGAAAGTAATTATCGGCTATGGAACGTAATTAAATAAATATCTCTAAGGCAACAAACCCTTTGAAAGTTGTTTTAGCAGCCCGTGTTTCTACTTTTAACAATTAAATAATTTGATCTGGTTTATAATAAGTGTACGAATATTTGACTTGAAGAAATTTAAATAGCAATACCCATGTTATATTCCCATTCATCTAAGTTATTAATAGCTTTCTTCTATTGTTGTTTGGGTAATTATCAAGTATAAGCGTCTTTCTATAAAATGATACCATATGTATGTAGGTCTCATCACGAGAACAAAATGTGGATTTGGCTACACCGAATATGTATGACAATATACATATAGTCACACATGATTTTTCGACCATGTGTGACTAAAGGTCGGGCGACCATAGGTACTCTATGGTCACGTGTTTGACTTTTTTTTAGTCTCTATTTCAAAAGAGTAACCAAAATCTTAACATGTGTGACTAATTAGGTTGTTGGATTAATCCGTATTAGTGACCATAAACACTGTATAGTCACACAAAGCATGTTTCTTTTGGGTATTTAGTCACATACAATTAAGCATAAAGTGGCCAAAAGTGTTAATAAGTGTGACCATATGGTGTTTACGGTGAAGAAATATGTCTTTTGTGTGACTATTGATCATCCAATGGCCACTTGAATTGTATGTTTGTGTGGCATTTTGTAACATTTAGTCACACAAAGCATGTTTGTTTTGTGTATTTAGTCACATACAATTAATTATAAAGTGGCCAAAAGTGTTAATAAGTGTGACCATATGGTGTTTCAGTGAAGAAATGTGTATTTTAGCGACTCATCGATCATCCAATGGCCACTTGAATTTTATGTTTGTGTGGCCTTTTCTAACATTTAGTCACACAAAGAATGTTTGTTTTGGGTATTTAGTCATATACAATTAATCATAAAGTGGCTAAAAGTGTTAATAAGTGTGACCATATGGTGTTTAAAATGAAGAAACGTGTATTTTGAGTGACTATTGATCATCCAATAGCCACATGAATTTTATGTTTATGTGTCCTTTTCTAACATTTAGTCACACAAAGCATGTTTAGTTTGGGTATTTAGTCACATACAATTAACCATAAAGTGGCTAAAAGTGTTAATAAGTGTGACCATATGGTGTTTTAAGTGAAGAAATGTGTGTTTTGTGTGACTATTGATCATCCAATGGCCACTTAAATTTTATGTTTGTGTGGCCTTTTCTAAAATTTAGTCAAACAAAACATGTTTCTTTTGGGTATTTAGTCACATACAATTAATCATAAAGTGGCCAAAAGTGTTAATAAGTGTGACCATATGGTGTTTACAGTAAAGAAATGTGTGTTTTGTGTGACTATTGATCATCCAATGGCCACTTGAATTTTATGTTTCTGTGGCCTTTTCTACATTTAGTCACACAAAGCATGTTTCTTTTGGGTATTTAGTCACATACAATTAAGCATAAAGTGGCCAAAAGTGTTAATAAGTGTGACCATATGGTGTTTAAGGTGAAGAAATATGTCTTTTGTGTGACTATTGCTCATCCAATGGCCACATTAATTTTATGTTTGTGTGGCCTTATCTAACATTTAGTCACACAAAGCATGTTTCTTTTGGGTATTTAGTCACATACAATTAAGCATAAAGTGGCCAAAAGTGTTAATAAGTGTGACCATATGGTGTGTAAAGTGAAGAAATGTGTGTTTTGTGTGACTATTGATCATCCAATGGCCACTTGAATTTTATGTTTGTATGGCCTTTTCTATATATATATATATATATATATATATATATATATATATATATATATATATATATATATATATATATATATATATATATATATATATATATATATATATATATATATATATATATATATATATATATATATATATATATATATATATTCAAATACAATAAAATTGAATGTATATAAAATTGTAATGTCGTACATAATAAAATTCTCAATAATTTAACGACTTCGAATCTTGATCTTCTTAGCTTCCTTTGCATGGCATGACTAGAGACGAGCGCTTCGCTTGTAATTTAGGTGCGCCTGTTCTCACCAATCGCTTTATGGTACTTGGTGGTGTTACCTGAGGAAACAAAAGTCGGGTGTATCAAACACCTAATTAAATATGAAGAATGATGTATGTAGGTTTATAAAACACATGCATGTATGTACCTTTTCATCGAAACCACATGATCCTTTGGCCATAAAACCACCCATCTGCATCCTTAACTATTTTGAGACCGTTATTTCCTACATCCGTATGCATGTCGCATCCACTAAAGATTTTTCAATAGACACTCAGAAGCAATCCTTTGGGAGTGGTTTGTTATGAAGCATTTGTTTTCATCGCTTTGTACACGGTACCCTCCGCAATAATAGTTGATTTCTTTAAGCCATAGTCTGCACTTAATTACCTACAAAGATAATTTGTTGCATGTATATATGTATCGAAATTAATTAAACTAAAGAACATATAAAAATGTTTAAATACATACTTGTGGTAGTATTGTTAATGGAGACTCATGTTCTTGTGATTCGGAAAGTTGACGGAAGAATCCTTTCGCTTTGATCTAGTCGCTTTCTTAGATGCACGTGATTTAATGAGCTTCCTATATATATAATACAATCAGAATAATACATGTATGTAGAATTCAAAAATCCTAGGGGATGATTTATTACTTACACTTATTTCCATTTTCTTTTCCAAAGTTGCAAGTCCATTAGACTTCTCAATGCTCGCACTTTTCTCATCGTCCAAAGAACACGTGTTCCAAGATCCTCATCAAGACTACTATTTATAAGATTAATGTTCACCGGAGACACCAAATATAAATTGTTTAAGAAGACTTCACGCAGATTTAAAAGGGTAAAAAAAGTTGGAATGTTACTTTCTTATGTCTTACTCCGCTTCAAGTGATGGTAGAGTTGAAGTCGATCGCAATCGCCCCTTTGTGCTGACCAATTGTTTTATCAAATCTCAGACACCGCCACTTTTTCTTGACGTTGTCGCCTCATTATCAAGTTCACTTTGAAATGACACCACTCTTTCATCGATGCTTGTCCGATTCGAGGCGATCAAAATACCTCTTGTAGGTTACCTACCTCCCACCTCTCTCGTGATATCCTCCCTTTTCCTTACCTAGTACAAATGTCATGGCATCGCACATGATCAACCTTCAAGGTTCCTTGTTTGATCTTCTCCTCCGTCTCTTTCTCACACACACATATGGGAAATAGGTTATTTAATTCTACCAAGATTAACTTATAAGTAACAATATTAACTTATAACTAATGTATTAACTTATAACTACAGCTTTTAACTAATACACTATCAAGATTAACTTATAACTAACAATAAACATAATAATAAAATTAGTCAAACTTACAATCTTTTGTCCAACTGCTCGATATCATCATCGTGAAATTCTCCGCCTTTATTCACCCTTCCTTTCAACCACAACAGTACCACGCGGTGGTTCTTTATTTGGTTCAATTTCTTTATTCTCGACCTTATAAACATCAAATACATACACTTGTAAGATAAACCAATATGAACGAAAGTATGATGCTATTAAATGCAAATGTTTAATGTTTAATGTTACCATTAATCTATATACTAAAAGGCAGGAAGCCTTTCACCCAAAATCATTTAATGCCAAGTTTGCCAACTTGGCGAAAACAGCCCCTGAGGTTTAAGTGTCGTTGCAAAGTAAGTCCTTTAGCATTAATAATCTTTCGCAACTTGGCAAAAACAACCTCTGAGGTTTAAGTGTCATTGCAAAGTAAGTCCTTACAATCCCACAGCATCGCTGGTTTTCCAACACTGCTTTATCTATTACACGGTGTATCCACCTCGTCCCATTCTATGTCGATAAATGTACTTGAACGCGCCACTTTAGATGCAAATTGATTTCACCTTGCAACAAAAATAAAAAGGTGTTTAGATGTAGTAATGTTGATAGTATACAACTAATATATATGGAAACATCAAATGTGATGTATATTTGAACTTGAATAAAATGAATAATTAACACCTTGTATTCCTCGTGGTCGTAGTTTACAAAATTTACCCAATCTTCGGCTTTTATAATTGCACTATATCACTGGACTTCATTAAGTTTTGAAAGGGTATTTTGGTTGGGCAATATGTAGTTTTCGGTCAATTTCCTTCCGAAATTCCTTAGAAGTTGACCAAGACGATTCATTATCGCCTTCATCGTCAAGTCAACATCAAAATATCACGCAAAGATTAACACAATGTTGTTAATTAGTTGCACATAATGTAAATGCATAGATAAACTTATTAACACCTTGTACCTATGACAAACAAGCCACTACTTGTTAAAAAGTATATGTGTACCATGATTTCGTCCCACATTTTATCTCTTGCTTCAATCAACCTTCCTCCGTGATAGAATCCGACACCTATATGCTCATGAACCAAATCACCAAAAACTCGAAACAATGCCTGTTTTTTCCCGATATCCTATTCGGCATCAAGGTTACATCGACCGTTATTCGTCGGTTTTCCATAATCCTGCGAAACTTAGCTAACCTAGTTATGCCCCTCTTAACAACATTCGCATTTGAATGGTTGTTTTCAAGATCCTCACCCTCATCTCAATACGCCCGATTCATATCCAAACGAGTTATCATTTTCACGATCGAATAAACCAAATCATCCCGACAATTGGTTTGAGTTGCCACGATTCGTCAAAGTAATGTGTTAAAGAAAATTAGTAAACTTAATTGGTAAATAATGGTGTAAAAATTGAAGTTCTGTTGTTTTGCTTGAATCTCGATTCATTGGAGTAAAATTAGGGCTCATTATGGGTCAAGCTTCAATTAAGGAAACCATAATTTCCTAAGTACTTTTAAAAATTTTAATGAAATTTGGCTCCAAATTTGATAATTTTAAAATGTGGCTCCAAATTGATAATATAGAATTTAAATATTTCATTTTGGCGCATTTGAAACCAACACACCCATGATGTAAATGGTTCTTACCCGTAGTCCCAAACACCCATATAACTTCAAACCACCAGATAAAGACACATATAATCAGCCTACACTAAAATCTCACCACATGGCGATACAAATGAAGAAACAAAAGCAAAAAATGGAATTAAAGCAACTAATTAAGAAACTATAACTAATAAGCAGGTCCCGATAAACAAGTAAGCATAAAAATAATCAAATCCAACTAAGGACCACGACACAACAACAAATTTCGAGACCTTACTTTAAGCCTATAAATAAGCTATTTATAAGCACTTAAATAAGCTCTAACATCCTCAAACAAGAAAAAAATCAAAAAATCATGTAAATGCAATTAACTTAAAGCAAAACAACAACAAAAACACCCTAAATCTAGTGGTTCAATCCAAAATAATTGTCATGCACAAACGGTCCACTTCTAAACTTCATAAGCGGTCATTAAAATTGACAACAACCTAAAAATGAACAACCTAAGCAAAGCACTTATGAACCGATATCCATGGCTCAACATTGAACACGACACATGGGATGCACCACCGTGATTGGATCAACCTCAAACCTACAATAATACATTCTACCGTATATGAACTTAAACACCACAACCAATTCCTAAATGCAAAACAACATTAAATAAAGATGAAACAAACTAGCGAAGCGCATCCCATTCCATTCCATTGGATCAACATACATATGTTAGAGTGTCATATGGATAAACCATCAAAAGATCCATACATGTTTCATTGTTAATATATCTACAAACCATAATATTAAACCAAGACATTAGACATTATAAAGATGACACTAGAGCAAAAGAAACCATCCCTTTACATAGCGAGCAACCCTTCAACCATTCATCGACTTAATTTGTTCTTCCTTGGTCTTGATATCCTCCTCGCCTTGAGTAATGAGATCATTCAACCCCCGCAGCCTTAGTCCTCGCAGCCTCCGTGTCATGCCTAAGATCCATCAATGTGTCAAAATGTTCATCCCCATCTCCAAGAGCTACCATCTCAAGAATTAAAGCATTAAACCGCAATCTCATTCTTTCTTGTGGTGGCCTCTTCGCATCCGTTTATAAAGCCACCTGAGGTCGGAAATTTGTCGAGCCTTGAAGAAACTCATGTAACCATCAACGATGTCTCCCCGCTAAACTCAATTAAGTCATCAATAACACGCTTAGCCAATTGGTTTTGTGGTGATGGTGCTGCCATTGATAATGAAATTGGGTAAAATATGATATTATTGAAAGATTGATAAGAAAGGTTGAAGAAGAGTTGTGGGGATAGTGTGATAGAGAAGATACTTGTAACTCCTTATGAATTCAAACTATAAAGACCTAAACTTTAAAACCGCAAAATAAGTCCTCCTTTTAAACTATCACTATAAATTAGGGGTGTTTATCCGTTCGGTTATCGGGTTGTTTGGTTTAGTTAAATCGGTTATTTTTTATTCGGTTCAACACAAAAACCGAACCGAACCGAACTAGAATTAAACCGAAGTGAGCCGAAACCGAATATGATTCACTTCGCTTCGGGTTGACCCAAAAGTCTTAAATTTGGATAAAATGGAACAAAATGGACTAACGCAGATTTAAAACGCAGGAGAACGTAAGAAAACGTATGGAACGTAAGAAAATGTACATTAATATGTAAAACATATGAAAGCGTATGAAACGGACGAAGACGCCTAAAATAGATGAAACGGCTAGAAACGGACGAAAACGGTCAAAACTTATACAAACGGACAAAAACATGAAAACCCAACGACAAAGTGTAAACACGGACGAAAACGTAAACAAAACGAAACGATAAAACCGATTAAAAGGACAAAGTCGCATTTAAAACGGTGGAAACGATGAAAACAGACGCAAACGTGTAAAACGAATGAAATGTGTAAAAGTGTAAGAAAGCATATGAAAACGGCGAAAAGTCTTCAAAACATATGAAAATGGCTAAACGGATTAAACAGACAAAAAACGAACTAAAGCGGATGAAAACGATAAGAACGTAATAAATGTAATGTTAATATGTAAAACAGATGAAAATGGACGAAACGTCTAATATAGATGAAAACGGCTAGAAACGGACGAAACGGTCAAAAACTTATACAAACGGACTAAAACATGAAAACCAATGACAAAGTGTAAACACGGACTAAAAACGTAAACAAAAACGAAAACGATAAAAACTTATTAAAAGGACAAAGTCATACGAAAACGGTGGAAAACGTATGAAAATGTGTAAAGTGTAAAACGCATAAAACGGACGAAAACATTTGAAAAGAGACCAAAACGTGTAAAAACGCATAAAACGGAAGAAAACATGTACAAAACTAAGAAAACATATGAACATGGGCGAAAACGTTATCACTAGCACATTCATTAATGGGTATTTGACATAATATGGGTCAAAAGCATTGGGTTATAGTTGCTTAGAGTGTCATGTTACGACATGATTCAATCAATAGTATATATAATATTATATTATGAAAACCCGACCAAATGGTCAATTTGTCACACCCGAGAATGAAAATCCCAATTTGGTAAAAGAAAGTCAAAACACAATATTTTCCGTAAATATGAGATATTCCTGTGTCGCTTTAAGTCCCAACGGAGTGTGAATGGAAATTGCTTCGGTTCGTGATCGGGTGATAAAGAATAATGAAAGCTATTTGATTTTGTGAATAAATTTATGAAACATAAACTAAAAACAAAAAAAGAGCAAGGTTAGATCAAGTGGTTAACACTCTTGCCTCAAGAAAGAGGTCAAGGTTCGATCCTTACCCTCAGTGGGAAGAGGTCCTTTTCTACCTTGGTATAACCGAAGCACCTCTCAGGGTTCGATCCTCGCCCCTTGCAAGGCCGGAGGTCCTTTTCAACCTTTGGTAGAACCGGAAGCAGCCTCTACCTTAGGTAGGGGTAAGGTCATTTCACGCTCAACCTCCCCATACACCGTGGAAAACGGTATTGGGAACCATAACCCGTGAAAGACAGACTGGGAGTTACTTTACTTTTTAAAAACTAAAACAACTAAATAAGCAAATGAATCAACGAACAAAAGTCGAAATAACCTAAAATGCACTTAATCCTAAAAATACCAAATATTGAAAATTTAAGCATACAATTTAAAATTATTTTTTAAAAGTCCTAAATACTTAAACATAATTTTTTTTAAATTGTATTTTTCTGAATTTTATTTTATTTATTATGAATAAAAAACCTTTTTAAACTAATTAAATGAAAAAAAATCATTAAATCAAAAGAGAAAAAATATTTTTAAACTAAAATGAAAACTTTTCAAAAATTTAAGCAAATTTAAAATTCCCCCCACAAATTAAATTTATTCCCCCCAAAGTTTGCATCAAGGCCATTCCAAACTAATTGCAAAAATTAACTCCTCCTCCTCCTCCTCCTGTACCGCCACACCTCCCTCTCATCTCACCACAAATCCCGTCACCACCAAAACTCTCCCACATAGACCCACCAATCCCATCACGACTGGTAAGTATTGTTATCTTCCTTTTGTACACATCGTTCTAACACATAAAATAACCCTATTAAGCCTATTAGCTAATTGAACATTTGTTTCGAGATATCCTATTGTAAATCATGTCATTTTCTTGTTAAATTTAGATAGTTAATTGGTTAAAAAAAATTAAGAAACCCTGTTAAGCATGTTACCACATGAACATGTAGACCCAAACATTCCTTTAGGAACTGTTTCATTAGACTTTATTCAATTCTTAGCATAATTCAATACCACATTCAATCTTTGAGCTATCCTCATTACTTGGAATGTCTTTTTAACTTTTAAGATCATCAATTGAAGTTTGATGTTGTCTTGTATAATCTTCAATAACTTGACCGCCTTTTAACATGCTTGTGTGGACTACATTTATAAACATTGTCGCCGGATAAGTGTGACATATTTATAAACATGGACAAGTCTTGGATAGGAACTAATAGGACCAACAAATCTTATGTTGATGGAGTAGCAATGCTTATTGATTATGCAAGACACAACTTACGGAAGATGGGAACATCGACCCACGAGTTAAGAAAAATGATCTTTCAATGCCATGTTCGTGTACATATTGTTTAAACCACATAGAGCATAAAGTGGAGAAAGTGCAGTTCCATTTATTTAGCAATGGGTTTGATCTAAGCTACCTAAACTGGACTAAACATGGAGAGAAGGATGAGTCATCAATAAGTACCAAAACACCTGTTAACGCTACAACAGAGTTTGTTGACGACACGGATTTTGCTTCATATATTCCAAAAGATGCCCCAATAATAGTAGAAATGGTTAGTGCTACAAAAGATAATTTTGATGAGGATGATCTTGTCAAGTATCAACAATTATTATTAGACGCAGAGAAGCCTCTTTACGTAGGATGTCCTGACTTCACAAATTTGTCCGCAATAGTTAAACTACTCAACTTGAAGGGTAAGCACGGATGTTCGATAAGTTCTTTATTGAATTACTAGGATTGTTAAAGAAGATGTCACCGGTAACGAAATGGTGGAAAAACTTATCAAGCCAAAAAATTTTGAAATTGATGGGATCGGGATACAAAAAGATACATGTATGTATCAACAACCGCTTTCTTTATCGGAAGGATGACAAGGATTTGATCGCGTGTCAAACTTGTGGGATATCAAGATGCAAGGTGGATAATAAGACACATAAAGTGTACGAAAACATTCCAAGAAAGGTAATGTGGTACTTTCCAATTATACCAAGACCGCAACGACTAGTTAAGGTAGAAAGTATTTCGAAGATTTAAGATGGCACGCGACACGGAGGATAACCGATGGTGTGTTACGCCACCCATGATTCAAAGGCATGGCGCACTATAGATGAAAAATTCTCGAAATTGCTAAAGATCCTAGAAATCTACAAACTAGGAATATCGGTGATGGGTTGACGTCAACTCGTGAAATAGGCATCACACAGTTGTATGGCTAATTTTAATCACATATACAACCTTCCTCCATGGTTGTGTATGAAAAGAAAGTTTATCATGCTTTCGGTATTAATATCGGGATACCCGAAATGATATCGATGTTTTTAGAACTGCTTGTTGATGATCCGCAAACCCTATTCGATGTGGGGTTGATACATATGATGCATCCACAAAAGATAACTTTAATCTAGATGCCGTTGTGATATGGACAATAAATGATTACCACACTTGGTACATTATGTGGTCGCCCGTCATACGGTGGATTCAAAGGTCGTAGTATGTGGGAAAGATACAAACTGTGTTAGACTTTCGCCTCATCCAAGCAAAGTTATGTTGGTCATGACGATATCTACCATATGACCATCCGCTCGTAAGGCAAAGGAAGGCATTTAATGGACAACAAGAATTTCTCCTGCTCCAAATCAAATGACCGGGAACAAATATACAACGAGGTACAAACATATTGAAAATAAGTGGGGAAAAGGAAAGCTTAACAAACAATAATGCATCGAAAACCAAGAAGATACGAGAGGCGGTGGGAAGATTCAAAAGCGTAAAAGAAACATAACAAGTAGAGGTAGTTCAAGCCAAGTAAACGGACAAAACGGTGCTTATTGGAAGAAATTCAACATTTGGTATCGAAAACTTAGGTATTGGAGGCATAATTCACGTTTAGGAACTTTGTATCGCGTGTTAGATATCGTGATAGAATAGTCAACGGGCTCGTGGATTGGGCTAAGCTATCTGGTTAAACGTTAAGTTTAGCTAGCCGCTTATAATGTGTAATCCAATCCAAGTCCACGAAGCCCAAGCCAAGCCCATGGAAAGCCTTTAGGCAACATGTGTCTTGTATATAAATACCCTCAAATGGTCATTTGAGGGTGTGCTAAAGTGTGTGTGTGTGTTTTCCTTGAAGCAATATACAACTTATTGTTTTCATCTTCTTTTCCTTTATCTCTCTAAATACACATACGATTTATACATATCTTCAAGTCACCAAGTTCTTTTCTTCTTCTATTCTACGCATACTGTTTGTGTTTTAAGTGGGTATACTTGTGTTCATAACGTGGGTATTTGATAAGGTTGGTATATCTTTGGTCTTAACAATTGGTATCAATCGCCTAACAATGGTTTAGGAGTGTTTGGTTGAAGTTTTTGTTTGTGTAGTATACGCAGTAGTTTCGTTCTCAAAGATTCACGCATAAAGCTTTAATTTTGCACTTAAAATTCAAGATTCTTGTGGTTTGTTGTTTATTTGGTGCTAAAGTTTCGCTTTTTGCAAAAGTTCAAGCTTTACGCGCTTTGGTTAAGTTTTGAGCTCGTTTTTGGTTCATTGGTCATTTCTACTGTAACTTTTCTAAGCACTTTGGGTGAAAAAGGTCACCATTTTGGGTTATTCGAGTGTTTTAAGGCTTTACGTGCAAAAGAAATCATTTGAATCATTGGAAATTTCTTACTGAGTAGAAGTCAAAAGTCAAAACCCTAGTTTTCTACTCAGAACTTTTCTAAGCACTTTGGGTGAAAAAGGTCAACATTTTGGGTTATTCGAGTGTTTTTAAGGATATATGTGCAAGTTTAAATTGTTTGAATCGTTGGAAATTTTTACAGTAGGTCAAACCCTAGTTCTACTCGAAGAAAGTCAACTACTCATAAGTTTTCTACTGTAACTTTTGGTGAAGAATCTTCGTATTATAATCGCTACTCGGTTTCCTCACTGGATAAGTGTGTGGAACACTTCGACTTGTGGATATCTCTTCTGTTTGTGATGAAGTAAAGGATTTTTGGTTCTTAACCATAGTTTACGATAAGCTAAAAGCTTACGAGTAACTCTACGCATAACTTCAAAATTACGCGTAAGGTTTACGAGTAACTTTTGTCTACGCGATAAGCCTAAGATTACGCGTAAGATACTTTCTACGCATAAGGTTTCTACGCCTAAGGTTCCTACGCTTAAGGTTTCTACGCATAAGGTTTCTACGCATAAGCTTCCTACGCGATAAGCACCGATCCTATGCCTAAGCCTCGCTCACTCGTAACTTCTTTGGTCTACGCCTAAGCTCTTTCTAAGCCTAAGGTTAAAAAAAAAAAAAAAAAAAAAAAAAAAAAGTTTTTGATGGAAAACTTGAGTAAAATTTAATTTTTCGAGGAGACTAAACGCTCATTTTTTACGAGATTCAAATTTTGGTTTAACTGTGAAAATTTTGGTCAAAAATTCAAATTTTTGGGCCTAAATTCAAATTTTTCGGTCAAATTTAGGTCAAAATTGTCATAACTCAAATTTTCATACGACCTTAGAATTGATTTTTATAGTGAATTTCAAATTTTGGGCAAAAATTTTTAAGAACCAAGGTTACGAGTACGACTTTCGTAAACACCTCAACCGAAGCTTAATCTTCATCAACCACAACTCCTTTATCGTTGAATCGATCCTACATCAACTTTATCATATCATACCTTCATCAATGGCAACTCAACAAGACATTCATGCAAAGAAAAGCCAAAACCGACCTCCTATGTTGGCAAAAGGTGGTTATCTTCAATGGACAAGTCGAATGCTCCGCCACATCAAGACCAAACCTAATGGCAAACTCATGATTAAATCCATTCAGACGGACCCTTCAAGCCTCGACAAGTCCATGTCCTCGAAATGCCGATGCAACACCTCCCATCCCACCATCCTCTCATCTTCAAACCGAATCGTAATACACCGAAGAGGATCGAAAACAAGTCGATGCGTATGACATGGCAATTCATATTGTCCAACTGGTTTACCAATGACATCTTTGTCGCGGTAGACAGCCAGAAACCGCTTTTGATATGTGGGAACGTGTTAGACGGCCATGTTATGGAATGTAAATTGGTAAACAAGACATGGAGAACAAGTCGCTAACCGAATGGGAAAAGTTCACATCTACACCAGAGAATCCATTGAATCCTACTATGGAAGGTTTTGCACTTTGATGAATGAGCTTATCGTAAACAAGTTGGCACCCGTAACAATCGCTCAAAACATCAAGTTCCCGAATAATCTTCCGTAAGAATGGGACGATATGTCACTATTGTCAACCAAACAAAGACTTACATCGTGAACTTTGATCAACTCGAATGATTTTTCTCAAACAAAACCAAGTCAAGCGAATGAAGTCAGCAAGAAAGATTGGCAAAGAATCATGATCCATTGGCACTTATTGCTAAGACTCAAACCATGTGAATACACAACAACAAGCTTCATCATCTTCCAACAACAACAACTTGCGAAAGAATACATTCCACAACCACAACAACAATTCTATCCGATCAACAATACCAGAACAAGGAATCATCGATCCCGAACCGATCCAGTTGACCTTGCAATGATATTTTCTTTATTGGATAAAGCGCTTAACAAATGACGGTAATCGTGCGATTCCGCATCGTGGTAATCATCGGTCAAGATGTTGAAATCGACGGGATGTATAGAAGCGTTGGGTAATCGAATGGAATGTTGCGCCCCAATCGTTGGGAATTATGGAAATGTGAATCGTGGATGCAATATGCGGAGCAGCGATTTGATGGACATCAAGGGGTCGGATTGTGAATCGAATATGGGATATCAAATGGGAATAAGCGTTTTATGACTTCGCTCGTAATGCTACCTCGAACCTCAAAGAAAAGATTCAGGATCTAGTGTCATTCCAATGACAAAGCTTGAAAAGATCCAAGACATGCCGATGTTAGCGTAAAAGAAGAGTTGGGAATTGAGTTGATCACGAGGAAATAAAATTCGGTACCAAAATGGGAAGATAAAGCAAACGATAATGCAACCTCCAACACACAATCAATCAACAGCCACAACATCAAGCGGCACTTATGACACAACTCCCGCTCACTACACGATTCACTCAATGAGGTACCACATTCGCTTACTCATGAGAAGCCACATTCGTGTCTCCGAACCTTATTATGACACATATGTGGGAGAGCAAGTTAATAGCAATGTTAACTCGAAACTCCATATATGGATCCTAATGGAGGTCAAGGATACGTAATGGTGCTAATGATGAGGAAACACGCGCTTATTTTGAATCACTAATTAATCAATGTGGCATTGAAGTTGAGAAAGTTAGAACGGTCAATCGCGAGGTTAAGGCGCGAATAAAAATTGACCACCGAGCTTGAGAGTTACAAGGGAACGCCAAAGCTTATGAATTTCATACAAACAAACTTTCGTAATTAGAAATTGGTTATCGAGATTCTGCTTTTAAGAGAACAACAATTGCAACTCAAGTATGACACACTTGATGTGAATCAACTTGAAAATCAAATCTTTAAACAAGGAAATTTCAACTAAACAACCAACTTTCTAAACAAAAGCAACGTGTTCTCGATCTTGAAAAGAGAAGAAACAGCTTGATTGTCGATTTTTCAAAACGAGAAGATTCTCTTCTTGATGAAATTCGGATAAAATGAAAATATAAAGAAATTGGATAATTTGCTTCTTACAACGGGTCATTCCGCTAAATCAAACAAGATGCTTTCTAATCAAGTAAACCGATTTTTCACACTTCACATAAATGGCTCTTGGTAACAACCCTTCTTCGTTTCTCAAGAAAGCTCGTAAATCTCGTAATGTGTTGAACAATGGACAACCTTGCATGAACCCATAATTGTTCGTGATTCTCTTGAAACGTTAGAACTATCTCGAGGAGAGTAGATTAAAATGAAACAAAAGAATCCGTGATCTTAAACCGATTAATTATAACAAATGGAACAAAATTAATGGAATTACTTTTGTTAATCAAAAAGAACAATCAACGTTTTCCACCACACCAAGTGTTTCAAACAAAGTGTCAACACCAGTTTCAAAACCAGTTGTAGTTTCCAAATCTCTTTCGAAAATCGAACAAATGTCTTCAAACAATCATTTTAACACAAGTGATACTAGAAGCATTTTAGATGACGTTAAAACTAGAATTGGGTATCTTCAAGAGACTATCAAGTCTAAAACCAATATTACAACTAACATCCGGGTTTACTCATTATGATGACGAAACAAAAGAGTTTTTAAACCCAAATTGCCCCTCCGCTAACCGCCATCGCTGCGAGGGTAATTCATGTTGAACAAGCACTTTTGAAAGAAACAATTGACTTTGTCAAGGACCATAAATCCCGGTAAAGCAAGCTAATGAAAGTTTTGAACACATCAAAGTTTTGGAAAATTTAAATGATTCTCTCTTCAAAGATGTTCGACTACCGATATCATGTCCATTATCTTACAAACATATTCTCGTTGAAGATCATGAAAGACTCTGTGATGAGACCTCCAAATTGTTTCAAAATGAAAAGCTCTTATGAAACTTGAAAAGAAAACGTGTCCTATTTTAAACAAATTGATCAAAAAATGAGGAATGCAAGTATGACAAACCTGTCGATGAGCGTGCCTACAAGGACATGCAAGAGCAAAATGATCTTTTGAGAGCTCACCGATGTCTAAAAGGAAAGGTCAGGATACTAAGTTTGCAAAACCATTGACCGAGGAGAATCCAAATGTTCCAAAATCGGTTTTCAAACTAAAATGTCTATTTCTCGACCTCCAAAAGTCAATGAGAAATATGATTTGTCAAAACAACACTCCACGCCTTTGCCTATTAAAAGAGAATTATCAAAGGTTTTGAAAACCCTGCTTTTGATAAAGAAAAAGTGATTTCACCGGCATTTCTAGGAATAGTACACTAATGCACCAAAATCCAGCTTAAAGAATCTGCTGGTTCTAACAACATGGTCAACAATCACTATCTGAAGAAGCTAGGAAAAGGCAATGACTCGAAAAGATGGAATTCTAGGTGCAACATCTAGGGTGATGAATTCTACAAGATTTCAAGGCACCGCTAGTAGTAGTAAACCATTACCTAGGAACACTATACAAAAGACTAGGGATTGGCTTGCATCTAAGAGTAGTTGCAAGAAAAGAAAATGCTATGCCCTTAGAAAACAACACTAGGAATTCTAAGTCTTTCTCGAACAAGAATAAATTTTCAAAAGACCGTAGTGACAAAGTTAAAGTCATTGCTTTAAACAAGAATATTGAATTTGTCTCAGACTACATGTAAAAATGTGTCTTTTCACTAATCATGAAGCATGCGCCTTACAATATCTCAAGAAAGAAAATCTTCGCCAAGGCACAATCCACTAAGACACCAAATAGAAACAAGCCCGCTGATAAAATGTCAAACAAAAAGAAACCTAATAGGTGGATCTCTTCAGACGTAGTTTTTCTAAAATGAATCTTCCACGCATCCGATAAGAAAACAACTCCTAGATCTTACCTTAGGTGGATACCCACGGAAAAGTTTTCAACCAAATAGGTCTTACATGGATTCCCACAGAGAGATTTTGATACTTGCTCCAACACGTATAATAGTGAAAATCATTCTGATAAGGAAGTCGATCCACTACAACCGTTGATAGTGATCACCCTCACCGTGAGGAAACATGTACTTCTAACATCGTTATTTGTGAAAATTCTTCTTCGTGGATGCAGTACTTGTAAAGTGTTGAAGATTCTTATACCCGTGTGGTAAAGAAGAATTTTATGCCAATTTCGCATGTGGAAATCCTTTTCTAGTTCCACTTTAACTCCACTTTACTTGGCCAAACTTAATCTTCTTTCTTCAAATCTTCTTTGTAAATATTTTTGAAAACCAAAATACAAAATTTGAAAACCAACAAAAGCAAAATATAAAATATAAAACTTTCAAAATACAAAACAATATAAAATCAAAAATCCAAAAATATTCTTCTCACGACATGTCTCTCTCGATAATCGATATTCTCAGACGTTTCTAGAAATGTCATTCAACAATGATACGGGCATGTACAGATGCTTGAGCGAGAGTTCTTAATTTGTTTTCTAAAATATGTCGCTTCTCAAAAATTTCAAAATAATGGCTTTCGATACATCAAGACGAAACCCGGACCGAAATGATGACTTTGATTATTTTCAAATCAAAACTCGTGCTTTGATCGAAAAATGAGGTGTACGCTCAAAGGCACTACATTTAAAATGGTGAGAATCATCATCATCTTGAGCACCTTTTCAAGATTGTTCAAAAGATTTTCAAAATCTTTCAAAATATTTTGTGCTCAAGATAACTCCTCTAAAACCCTTTAATTGATTATGCTTTATTAAAGGGGAGTATAAAACAAAAATGTTCAAAATTCATGCTTCAATCAAATCCGTTTGTCTCCCCAAAAGATTCTAAATTTTGTTTAATCCGTTGATATCAAAAATATCACGTATATGCTATTTTTGAGGGAGAGGAGACGTGATTAAAATGTGATAAAAAAGGTTTAATGATCGTGGTTTGAATCTCAAAATGAGCTCGACTCAGACGGAACCAATGAATTGACGAGGAATCAATGTACCATCTCGAGAAAATTTCTATGGACTCGACCAGACGGTAATAATTTCAAGCTAGTTCTCTAGTGATGTAAGCGTGTCTCAAATCGGTCCAGTTCATTTAAAGTCGATCAATTCAAAAGTGCGAACTCTACCCTCTATGTGCAGTTACATCAAAACTTATGAGCACATGTGAAGGGGGAGGTTTCGAAAATATAAAACTCACTTGAGTGTTTCAAACATGTTTTCTATCATAAACACTGAGAGATTTTCAAAGAAAATGGTTTTATGGCAACAATAGGACAGTCATGGAGTTATAAGGTGACTAAGGATAGGAAATTGTCCTATGATCCGCCAGAGTCGGAGGGATCTACCCAAGGACATCACCAATAGGTTAGTATTAGAAGTCCTTAGGAATGATTGAAAAAAGGAGTAATGTGAGAAAGGAGAAAGAAGGGGTTGAAGAATTAAAAGAAATGTAATGAGAAAAGGGTGAAAAGAAATAGCCTCCATATTCAACCTTAGGCGTAAAACCGGTTCAATTCATATGCTCTTGGTTGTCACTAGATGACACCGGTATTGAAGACAAAGACGCTATGGACCCAAGGACGATCGCACTAAACCTTCTAGCCACTCAATTCCTCTCAAAAGGATTTGTTTCATTCTCACTGGGAACCCTACATAATCTATTGACCTTCTTAGAGTTGGTTGGTATTGAAGAAGGAGACCTCTCCTAGTCTCCGCTCAGAAAACCAAAATGCACTATTGAGTCTAGAGCCACGAGATTCATAAAAGATCTCATAGGAACACTTGACATGACATCGCTTTTTGTTCATCATTATGGACACAAGTGATATATTTTAGAGTCCTACGAGATCTTAGCAATCGCCGAACATTTATGAGAAGTTACAACCGTAATCTTCAATGATTGAATGGAAATTCGCCGGGGTCAACATCAAACAGACCGACAACGCAGTCACTTCGGTAATTCTTCATGGATTACGCTTAGTGTGTCTCAAACGGTCTACTGATCGTGAAGTGATGCTTCGTGTACTTCAACGACTCATCCGAACTATAGATGTACTTCGGTATATCGCGTTATCTCACTTATGGGCCGCCTCAGAACGGCCTCGGAGAATTAGAGACGAGTTTTCACACTATGTCGTTAACACCCTCGAAATTCAAACTTGTAAGTGCCGGAATCCGCTTATTACTAACTTGTTTTATGTTTTCTTCTTATGGAAGCTCCGGAGCGGATTGATCGTGCAGACTCGCCACATGCTCATACCAACAACACATGAAAGTTCTCATCAAAATCATAGGCAACTCAAAGTTAAAGATGATATTTCGTCAATGTCAAAGAATCTACAAAGTTTAAAGACTCCAGAACTACATCATTGGTAACCAAAAGAAAAATAGAAGTGTGAGCATGGTGGAGAAACAAATGGAGAATGACGTGGAGACACCTAACCAACAAAGTTGACAATGGCAGACAACCACATAATCTGATCACAAAGCATGAAGGAACAAAGAATCAAGACTATTCTATATCTACACGCAAAGTTCAAGCTCAAGGAAAGTAGAGACCTAATCAAGTGGAGCATCGTTTGAATGACCACCCCTTAGGGGGAGATTGTTAGCCTTAATTTTTTTATTAGAAGTGATGGTCATTCACGTTTAGGAACTTTGTATCGCGTGTTAGATATCGTGATAGAATAGTCAACGGGCTCGTGGATCGGGCTAAGCTATCCGGTTAAACGTTGTTTAGCTAGCCGCTTATAATGTGTAATCCAATCCAAGTCCACGAAGCCCAAGCCAAGCCCATGGAAAGCCTTTAGGGCAACATGTGTCTTGTACTATAAATACCCCTCAAATGGTCATTTGAGGGATGTGCTTGAAAGTGTGTGTGTGTGTGTGTTTTTCCTTGAAGCAATATACAACTTATTGTTTTCATCTTCTTTTCCTTTATCTCTCTAAATACACATACGATTTATACATATCTTCAAGTCACCAAGTTCTTTTCTTCTTCTATTCTACGCATACTGTTTGTGTTTTAAGTGGGTATACTTGTGTTCATAACGTGGGTATTTGATAAGGTTGGTATATCTTTGGTCTTAACATTTGCTATGCAAGAACAAGACAAAACAACACTACATCCAGGAGGTTACACATTAACGAATGCTGAAAAATATATTTTTTGTGAAACTTTACACAACATCAGGGTACCACAAGGCTATTGTTCAAATTTCTCTTGTTTGGTCAAGATAAAGGATAGGAAGCTCATTGGCCTAAAATCGCATGACTATCACATGCTAATGCAAGAGTTTCGCTCATTGCAATACGCTCAATCATGCACCCACCACACGATATGCTATTATCGGGTTTTGCTTTTCTTTAAATCAATATGTTGTAAAGAAATAATATTGCAAGAACTAGATAATATGCAAGCGTAATCGGTAGTGACATCGTGCCTACCGAGAAGTTATTTCTCCATCATTCTTTGATATTATGATACATTGAATTGCACCTAACTAGGGAGGTAAAATTATGCGGTCCCATATGCTTTCGGTGGATGTATCCATTTGAAAGATGTATGAAGGTTATTAAAGGACATGTGCGTAATGTAAATAGACCGAAGGATGCATTGTCGAGGAAACTATCATGGAAGAAACAATAGAGTTTTTAGCGAATATCATAAATCCATGAAAACTGCTGGTATCCCACACGATAAACATGAAACAGATGAAAATGAGGAAGGAAAGCCATTGTCGGCCAAGAAATCAAGTGAAGTTTCGAGAACTCTTTCGTAAAGCACATTTGTATGTAATAAATAATACGATGAAATTGTACCATATATCGAGTAAGTCTTACTAACACATGTATATTTTGTTATCGAAAATGATGTATCAAATATAATAATCAAACACATTGTTTCGAGCGACACAAGCAAGTTTTGAAAGCGAAAACCCGGGTAAACGAATAGCATTTCGGAGAATGAGCACAAAATCTTTTGCCAAGTGGTTACGCAAAGAAGTAATTAATCTTATGTTACTCAACATACCCTTTCTAAACCTTATTTCTCCTCATTTTGATCCGAAAATTGGTGTACTTATTCTTTGAGCTAATATATACTTGTAATGAAATTCGTGTTGAGAGAGTTAGAAATCGACAAAGAAAGTGTATCATAAACCTGTAAGGTGGATATCCTATGGACCACGCTCCACCATAGTGAAATACGATGCATATCACATCAATGGGTATACTTTTCGTATGAATGATCATGAAGGCAAAGTTTACCGTAATGGGGTTAGTGTTGAGGCATTAGATATGCACATATCTAAAGAAGTTGCAACCACAAGAAAAGCATATTATTATGGGTTTTACAAGAGATATGGGAACTAGATTACCGTTACATGCAAATTCCTCTTTCAAATGCGATGGGTTAATCACAAAGTCGGTGGTGTGAAACGCGATACTACTCTTGGGTATACATTGGTTGACCTGAATAGTTTAGGCCACAAGGTTGATCCGTTCATATTAGCCGCACAAGCACGACAAGTGTTTTATGTGAAAGACCGTGTAGATAAAACTGCCTATTGTGTTTAAGACACCTCCCAAGAATTACAAAGATAAGTATGACGGCCGATGAGGAATTTAGTACCGCCATTCACCAAAGACAATGATAACATATTGCCACGTGTGGATCGACGTGACTTGGGTAACGAATCACGAACCGACTACTATCGAACCGACCGGAGGTGTTGTTATAAGAAAATCCAAGTGAACCATGTTATGGTCAAGTTGTCACACTCTACCTTTATCATATTTCACTCTTTTAAAGCATATAGACATTGATTTTTGTACTTTTTAAGGATTTATGTTTATAATACAAGACTTAATATTAGTTAAATCATTAGGTATATTATTTTGTTTAAAGATATGTTGAAAAGCAAGAATTCTCACAGATTGGAGATGTATGGAAGTCGTGCTAGTTGATGTGCTATAGTACAGATTTAATTCGTGATGTCATTATTAAGTCTCGTTTGACCATTCTTTAGTCTTGTAGTGCAAAAATTAAAAACAATTTTTACTGCTTAAATAGTATCATTACCTAATTTTAGGTGGTCAAGTATTTATATGGATAATTTTTATTTTTAGAATTCATATTTATCCTTTAATTACTTTATCCTAATCTTTAAAAGTTTAAATCTTTTCTTTCGATTAAGTCTCCTTACTAGCACTAAACCCTAATTGCCCTGCACTACCAAACTTTCAATTAACATAAAGATGGCACAATTAAAGTTTGTAGACAAGCACAATCAAGTGGGATTTCTCAAAAGCCCTTGAATGCACAAGCTTCGAGCGAGATAGTGGACTTTCTAAAGGGTAGTCATATCGTGTATGCCCGTACTCATAATCCAACTATCTATGATTTCCTAGTCAAACAGCCTCGCATCACCGCACGCTAGAACTATTGTTGATGGGACACTAGAGTTAAATGCAACTATTGATACGTTAGAGTATCCAATCACCGAGGAATCACCAAAGCAAGCTTCAATTGGGTCGATGCCTCGGGGATTTCAATGTTGCAAATAATGACCTCTTTCGTGGATTGGAAAATATTAGATATCTAACCGATGGAACATTCACTTTTGAAAGAGTCATTTTACGCCACAATGGCGCTTCCTTGTGCATCATATTTTACATTGTATGAGCTCTAAAAGTGGTGGATGGGATCAATTTGAAGCAATATTGCTTCGCATTGGTCTGTCTCTCCACCGCGAACTCTTCAATTTTTCAAAATGATTTTGATGCCATGCTTGCTAATTCCAAGAACAAGAAAAGTTTTGATGTACCCAAGATTTTTGCAAATGATCTTAAATGTTGAAACAAAGAAGCAAACATCCTTACATCACCGATGATTCCTTCAACCACAACCTCCAACACCCACTACTACAGAGAACCCGGCCCCTTATCTATGGAAGATCTACTTCAACCGGTTCCACAACCGATTTCAATGGTTGATGAGTTGGAGAAAATTGAAGAAGACCAAGAAGTCACCTGGGACTACTCAGAAAGAGTTAAGAAATTGGAGGGAAATTCAAATGCAGACGGATAGACATTACGGACTGGAAGGTGAGGAATCCTCGAGGAAACTCAAATTAGTCCTCAAGGATTGGAAGCAAATGAAATCTTGGTTAAGAATTTCACCACAAGAAACTTTAAGAAGAGGCCGGATAAAGAAGTCGCAATTTCTAGTGAAGTGGATAAGTCTGGTGACTTTACTAAAGATAAGTCCGGTGGTCTTTGAAATTAAATCGCTTTTGATGAAGATTTTAATACTCGCTGATGTCAAGTTAATACTAGTCTTGAACATATTAATCCTCGGTAGTGATCCGTAGTAATCGGTGAGGAGTTTGTGCATAGAGAAGGCAAAGGAATAGTGCAAGAATCTTCCGAGCTGCTGAAGACCAAAAAGCAACTCACACAAGAGGAATCTAGCTTAGCCGAGATTGCTAGGATTCAAGCAGGATGAGGTCAAGAAGCTAAACGTGCGTAACAATCATTGAATGATGAGTCGATTGCCAAAAGTCCGCAGGAGGAACCGTAATTAATCAAGAACAAATGAAAAGGAAAGCTTAAATTGAGGAATCGCCAAATTTACAATCGATGAAGAATGGGATACTATAAAGGCCGATTATTAGTAAACAGAGATATCCTTCCCGATATTAGCGGAGAAGACTATGCAAGTAAAATGGTTGAGATAATTAATGAGAAGAAGAGGTTTCTCGCAGCGAGACAAAGAGAAAGGATGCACAAACCCTTGACTAAAGTCGAGCAAAGGATTATATGATCCACTACATCAAAATTCAAGGAATTCTACCCGGAAGTTAAGCTAGTTAAGGAAATCAAGGTCATGTTCTAAAAGCGTAATTTGAAAAGTAGTGTACCAAAATAAAAATTTATTCCAATGGATTTAGAGTTGGAAGCTTCAACGCTTAAAAGGAAAGGTTTCAATCTTCAACCAAAGGATGCTAAGAAGCGTAAGATTACAGAGATCGAAAGGTTGCGTGTTTAAAAACTTGGTGATAAGCCAAAATCGTAAGAAAGAGGAGGAAGTTGAGGTTAAGCAACCGCTTTTGAATATGACAAGGAAGAAATCCAATCGGAAAGAAAGGAGTGAAAAAGGATAAGACAAATGTTAAGAAGGAAGTGGAAGAGTACATGAAGGATAAGGTTGATGAACCATCGAAGATTTTACCATGGGCTCCATTCCCTACTGTTTCACACTTCTCGCTAAGATTGCAAAGGTTCGGATCATCAAAATGGGAAAAAGGTAGTTTACACGATAGTGTGGGAAAATCACACGTACACTTATATATGTGAACTTTCCCGGTTTATTGAGTGATTTGTCCGGGGATGATTTGAAGACCATGTACCGTACCGATGATGGAGAAGCATGGTGACAAGAAACCCAAGAGGAATATGAAAGAGTCCTCCAGGGTGACTTGAAGACCATGTTTGAGACACCGTGATGTCGATGATGAAATGTGGGTCGGCCCGTCAAGAACAAGTGATCGATGGAGATATTTCCACACTTTTGGGTGCAATTGTTTGGAATTAGAAACGCAATTTTTATATGCTTACTGTAGTGGAGTATCTACTTCAAACAAGATTCTGGTGGCTATGCTTGAGAAGAAGTCATTAGGTGAAAGAAAGGATGATGCATGCTATCGCCTTTTGAGGTTAATTAAATCAAAAGCTCAACAACAATAATCTTGGCGATAATGCTTAAGTCCGGTAGTATTAAGTAGTTAGTTCTGCTTTATGAAAATGTAATAGTTTATTAGAGTTTAGGAAGGCATATGTACGCGTGAGATATCTTAGAAGAGATATCTATATCCTTCTACACGTTTTGTATACTAGGTTTTCCTAAGTGTATAAAGGAACCCTAAAGTATAGTGAAATGAACTTGTACTTAGACGAATAGAACTATTAATAAAAGAAGTTTATTAGTGAAATAGTATTTGTGTTCTTCTTGCTTGTTGTTAAGATTCCGCATTAACAATCAAGTACTCGTTGTTAAAGAGTTCTTCATATATATAATTAGTTTGGATTTATCCAAGTTTAGTAGATTGTGGTGTTGCACAAGTGTTAATGTGTGTTTGTGTGTGCATATCAATGTGACTATAAAAGCCATCACCTACAAACCCACATTTTCATTAACAAGACAATAAATGCAACAAACTTCACCATATGGTGTTTAAAGTGAAGAAACGTGTATTTTGTGTGACTATTGATCATCCAATGGCCACATCAAATTTATGTTTAATGGCCTTTTCTAACATTTAGTCGACAAAGAATGTTTGTTTTGGGTATTTAGTCACATACAATTAATCATAAAGTGGCTAAAAGTGTTAATAAGTGTGACCATATGGTGTTTCAGTGAAGAAATGTGTTTTGAAAGTGACTATTGATCATCCAATGGCCACATGAATTTTATGTTTGTGTGGCCTTTTCTAACATTTAGTCACACAAAGCATGTTTGTTTTGGGTATTTAGTCACATACAATTAACCATAAAGTGGCTAAAAGTGTTAATAAGTGTGACCATATGGTGTTTAAAGTGAAGAAACGTATTTTGGTGACTATTGATCATCCAATGTCCACATATTAAGTTACGTGACCATATGTAATCGGATTTTGGCTACACTTAAATAATATGTGTGACAAACGCTTAGTGTGACCATATATGGCATTTGTCACGGTGTTAGTAGCAATGTGACTTTATAGATTAGCTTTTGGCAAGCTAACACAAACTAAACTTGAAACACACATATTAACTTACGTGAACATATGTAATCGGATTTTGGCTACACTTAACGAATGTGTGACAAAACATTTAGTGTGACCATATGGCTTTTGGTCACAGTGTTCAAGTGTGACATATATTTGTCATTGTTTATATGTATATCGTGACTAATGCTTCAACCTTACTTTTCATTTGTCACTTGTTCCAATTTCGGATGTGGCTAAACAAGCTGGCAAACATATCACCACCCTTAAATAATGTGTGACAAAACTTGACTCTATGATTTAGACAAACAAAAATTACTTCATGTGACTAACGCATCAGGTTACTCAGATTTGTCACGCGCTCCAAATTCATATGTGGCTAAATGATCCAAACAAAATCACCATATATTTTTAGCCACACAATGTTCAATTGTGTGGCGATATAGTTTAATGGTCACACAATCAAAATTTTCATGTGTGACTAATTAGTAAATGTTGTCAATTTTCGTACCTTCAACCACACAAATATGCGAATGTGTGGTCGTTCCATTTCGACCATGCGTGACCAAATCCTGTTTTTTTACTAGTGAATTTTTTAATCAAAACGTTATATTTACTTGTTACAGAGTACACCATAATAGAAGTTGGGCTGTTTTTAGGAGAGTGCAGAACTGTTGAAAAGATAATCTTATTCCTGCTTTTATATATGTCATGGACTTATTATGTATATATGATATTTTTAGTTATCTTAGTTTTGAGCTTATTGAAAGTAATTTGCAAGAGTTGAAAGTTGAAGGACTGATTATGTCAAGTGAAGTTAAGTTCCTGAAGTTGGAGTATAAAAGCTGAAGAGTGAGAAAGTCTTCTCATATTCCAAAAGTCTGAAATACGTTTCTCTCTCAAAGTCTCACAAACCCTAATTTGATCTTGTTGATCTGCTGTTGTTCTAGTATTCATTGTTGTTATTTCTGGTTGTAATAGAACTATTATCAATTAGATAATAGATCTCCACCTGATTAGCAGTGGGAGATTTGGGTTGAGCATCTTTGGTTGGTTGTTATTGTGTTGAACTGATTGAGATCAGTTCTTGTTGATATTCTTGATATTGTTCTGGGTTTGTTATTGAGATTAGTAAAGGTTCTTGGTTTGAGAACCAAGTTTTGTTGATTAGATTCTAAATTTTGTTCATGGTATCAGAGCAGGCACTTCATCTGCTCTATATCTGATCATTAAAAAATTTTAGGGTTTCAAAAAACATTTTGGGGTTTTTTCAAATTGGTTTTGATTACTTCGATTAACCAGTGTTAATTGCTCTTCTGTGTGTTTAATTGCACAGACCTGGAAGTTTTTTCACAAACACCTGATTTTTGAAAAAAATTTAGGGTTTCCTAAAAATTTGGAGGTTTTGTTCTCATTAGTCTTCTAGGTTGATTAACATTGTTAATCAATAGATTGATTGTTTTTGGTGGATCTTGGAGTAGATATGTTATATTCTTGGTTCTTGGAATCTGGATTGGTTGGTGGTGAATCTTGAAGTTGATTCTGGTTTTTTCTGGGTTCTTGGAAGATATTGGTTCTTGTGAATCTTGGAGTTGATTCTGGGTTTCTTTTGGGTTCTTGACTAAGTGAATCAAGAACTCATAAGTGTTGTGATTCTGCGAATACTGCTAGTTGAAAGCACTGTAACACCTCTCATACTTTAATTTTTTGTCTCTCTTAATTTCTTGATGTACTACTTGATTGTTAATTGGGATTCTTGATTGATTGTGTGCTTCTTCTTGGTGTTTGTGTGTTTTCTTATTGATTTTTTCTTGTGTGCGCCCTTGACCTACCACCTTGAGTGGCAAGGAAATCCTGGGAACTTCTTTCTCTCCTTTAGTATGCTTGTTGTTTGTTCTGAGTGTTTGTCTGCATCATGTCTGTGCATGATTCTGAGCATAGTGCATCTCTTAATGATGAGGATGATGTTGGTATTGAAAATGTTACTTTGATTAGTAAATTGGACTTAAGTCACCCTTTGCATTTACATCCTAATGATTCTGCTTCTTTAACTGTGATCTCTATTAAACTAAAAGGTACTTAAAACTATAATGTTTGGTCTTGTGCTTTGTTATTGGCTTTAGAAGGAAAAAATAAGATTGGCTTTATAGATGGTACTTGTAAAAGATCCAATGTGGATGAGGTCTTGGGGAGGCAGTGGGATAGAGTTAATGATGTGGTTCTTAGTTGGATTCTTAATTCTATAACTGAGGAACTATATTTGGGTCAAAAATTTTCAAAAAAGGCATCTGATGTTTGGAATGAATTAAAGGAAACCTTTGATAGAGTTGATGGTTCAGTTACATTTAATATGCATCATAAGATAAACTCTTTAAGTCAAAATGATACATCTATTGCTGAGTATTTTATCAAACTTAGTACACTGTGGAAACAATTTGATGCTCTTGTCAAGTTACCTAGGTGCACTTGTCATGCAGCAGAGGATTTTAAAAAACATAATCAGCTTATGAAATTAATGCAATTTTTAATGGGATTGGATGACTCTTATATGCAAATTAGAAGTAATATTTTGGCTAGAGATCCTTTTCCTGATGTTAAAGGTGCATATTCTATTATATCCAGTGAAGACTCTCATAGAGTTGTGGTGTCTGGTTCTAATTCTGGTACCTCTCAAAGAGCCCAGTCTTCTGTGTTCTTTTCTAACGTGGGGAATAAAGGTAATTCTCAGAGGTCTCAAACCTCCGAAATCCTTCTAGACCTAGTTCTGGACCTAGACCTAATGATTACGTAAGGAAGTCATTGGGGGCTCTTCTCTTGTTTGTGAACATCGTGGTTTCAATGGTCATACCATTGATAGTGCTTTAAACTAATTGGATATCCCACGATCTTGGTAAAAGAAGAATTTTCAAAATAATAAAGGAAAAATGTTTCTAACAATTCGTGGGTACTAGTCCTTCTTCGCCTCACGTATGATCAAATGGCTACCCTTTTCTCTTTGATTAAAGAAAATTCGGTTCGAAATGGTGTACAGCCAATATGGCGTGTACTTTTATAACTCAGAAGTGATTGTTTAATGAAAACTTTGATAAGTTTTTTTGCTCAAATAGTCAGTTGCATTATAATCTTGTTACTAAGCATGTCATCACTAATTCTGGTGCTAATCAGCACATGACTTATACTGATAAATTTCTGGTGAATATTGTTGATGTGTCTCATCTTAAGATTAAAGTTTCTCTTCCTAATGGTACTGAAGCCTTTATAACTAAAATTAGGAATATGCCTTTGACTAATTACTTGACTTTATATGATGTTCTGGTTGTTCCTGGATACTGTGTTAGTTTGTTATCTATTCATAAGGTTGCCAGGGATAGATGATTATTGCTTTTGATGAGGCTCATTGCTATATCTTAAATCAGAACTTGAGGGCAGGGAAAATTCTGGGGACTGGTAAACAGATTGGTGGCTTATATTACTTTGATGGAAATCAAGGTAAATACCTTGAGAGGTTTTTTGTTAACACTGTGTGTTTTTATCTAAATACACTTGGCACTGCAGACTTGGCCATCCTGCAGACCAAGTCTTAAATTTTTTGAAACCTGGTTTGGGATTTTCTAATAAAGATTCTAAAATAAGTTGTGACATTTGTCAAAAGGCTAAACAGACAAGGGAACCTTTTCCTTTAAGTGACCATGTGTCTAAACAACTGGGTGATTTGGTTCACTTAGATTTATGGGGGCCTTATAAAGTAACTAGTAGGGATGGATATAGATATTTCCTTACTGTGGTTGATGATTTTTCTAGAGCTGTTTGGGTGTATCTATTAAAAAATAAGACTGAAGTTTTTGAAAACTTGATGGTGTTTTATAATTACCTTAAAACTCAGTTTAATCAAAATGTGAAGTCATTTAGGAGTGATAATGGGACTGAATTTGTTAATCAGCAGTTTATTTTGTTTTATGAAAAAAATGGTATTGTGCATCAGACTTCATGTAGTTATACCCCTCAACAAAATGGCATACTTGAGAGGAATCATAGGCATCTTCTCAATGTTGCTAGGTCTCTTTTGTTTCAGGGAGGGCTTCCCCTGAATATGTGGTCTGAGTGTATTCTAAGTGCTACCTATTTGATTAATAGATTACCTTCCTCTGTGCTAAATGGGCTATCTCCTTTTGAACTTGTGCACTAACTTTGCTCCCCCTCTTGTGCACTTGAGGGCTTTTGGGTGTCTTGCTTATGTTACCATTCTGAATAGTCATGATAAATTTGTAAGTAGGTCTGAAAAGTGTGTTTAATTGGATATTCTAATTCTAAAGAAGGTTATAAACTCTGGAGTCTTGATCAGAAACATGTTTCTTTCTCTAGAGATGTTAAATTTTTTGAGGATATTTTTCCTTTTAAACAAAGTATTTCTGTTCCATCTCAACCTGATCAAGATCCTAGTCACCTAAATTTTTTTGATACTCTTGATGACCTACCTGACCTACCCAATGATAAGAATAATAGTGAACCAAGCCCTAAGAGGCATGACAGACCATCTCCTTGTCTAGGCAGTCCTTTTAAGTTACCAAATGAGGGTGTTGGGGGGCATTCTTCTGACTTAAATGTTTCTACCAGTAAGGATGAGAGGTCTGCAGCCCTTGAGGATAATGTAAATAGTCCAAATTCTGAGGGTAATGAGTTTCATATTCATTCTCAGGAAGATCATCATCAAGAAACTGGTTTTAGAAGGTCTTCTAGGCCTTCTGTCTTTCCAAAGAATTACAATGATTTTGTGGTTGATTCTAAAGTTAAGTTTGGTTTAGAAAAATATTTTAACTATTTCAATTTATCTAAAGACAATTATTGTTTTTCTACTGTTTTAAATCAACAATCTGAACCTAAAACTTTTTTGGAAGCTTCCTAGCATAGACATTGGAATGATGCTATGAATGATGAAATGCTTGCTTTACATAGAAATGATACTTTTGAGATTGTTGAGCTTCCTGTTGGTAGGAAGGCTATAGGAAGTAAATGGGTTTTTAAGATCAAATATAAGTCTAATGGTGAGGTTGATAGATTTAAAGCTAGATTAGTTGCTATTGGTTTCAATCAAAGGGAGGGAATAGATTTTGATGAAACCTTCTCTCCTGTTGTTAAGATTGTTACTGTTATGTGTCTTATTAATTTTGTTGTTTAGAATGATTGGAATTTTTTTCAATTAGATATTAACAATGCCTTCTTATATGGTGATCTTGAAGAAACTGTTTACATGAAACTGCCTCCTAGTTATTATGATTCTAGTGATAAAAGAGTGTGCAGATTGAAAAAGAGTTTATATAGGCTTAAGCACGCTCCTAGGCAATGGAATGCCAAGTTGACTGCAGTGTTAATTGAGAATGGTTTTGTGCAAAGAAAAAGTGATTATTCTTTGTTTACTAAAACTTGTGATGATGTGTTTGTTGCATTACTTGTTTATGTTGATGATATTTTAATTACTGGAAACAGTTTGCATGAAATTGATAATGTTAAGCAGTTTTTGAAAAGTAAATTCATGATTAAAGATCTTGGCAAACTAAAATATTTTCTTGGTATTGAAGTCTTGAAACTAAGAAAGGTTTATGTTTAACTCAAAGAAAGTATTGTCTTGATCTTATTTCCGAGTTTGGTTTACTTGCCGGAAATCTCGCTCGCTCTTTGCAAACTTAATCTTGCTTTGTCTAGTGAACCTTCCGATCATCGATGCAAACTTAAAAATATAACCGAGTATCGAAATTGATTGGTGTTTATTTACCTTACTACTACTAGACCCGATATTGCTTATGTAGTTTCTTGTCTTAGCCAGTTTATGCATAATCCTTTGAAATCTCATTTGGATGTTGCTTTAAAGGTAATAAGATACCTTAAGGGTTCTCCAAGTAAAGGGTTGAATATTGAGAAAAGTACTAGCCCAGTCATTGAGTTAAAAGCTTTTTCTGATGCTGATTAGGCTAGATGTGTGGTCACTAGAATGTCAGTGACTGGTTATTGTGTTTTTATGTGTAGGTGCTTAGTATCTTGGAAAAGTAAGAAACAAAATACTATTTCTAAATCATCCACAGAAGCATAATATAGAGCTTTAGCTTCTGTAACATCTGAAGTTGTTTGGGTTTTAAAAATTTTAAATATTTGAATTGCAAAAATCTTTTACATGTTAAAGTATTTTGTGATAGTAATTCAGCAATTAAGATTGATGCCAATCCTATTTTTCATGAGATAACAAATCATTTGGAAATTGACTTACATTTTGTAAAGGAAAAAATTATTGTTGGGGTAATTGAAACTGTCAAAATACGCACTGCTAATCAAATAGCAGATGTTCTTACCAAAGGATTGGATACAAAACAACATAGCTTGCTATGTTTTAAGCTTAATCTTATTGACTTGTTCCAGAATAAGATTAAGGGAGGGTGTTGAAAAGATAATCTTATTCATGCTTTAATATATGTCAGGGACTTATTATGTATATTTGATATTATCAGTTATCTTAGTTTTGAGCTTATTGAAAGTAATTTGCAAGAGTTGAAAGTTGAAGGACTGATTGTGTCAAGTGGAGTTAAGTTCCTGAAGTTGGAGTACAAAAGCTGAAGAGTGAGAAAGTCTTCTCATATCCCAAAAGTCTGAAATACGTTTCTCTCTCAAAGTCTCACAAACCCTAATTTGATCTTGTTGATCTGTTGTTGTTCTAGTATTCATTGTTGTTATTTCTGGTTGTAATAGAACTATTATCAATTAGATAATAGATCTCCACCTGAGTAGCAGTGGGAAATTTGGGTTGAGCATCTTTGGTTGGTTGTTATTATGTTGAACTGATTGAGATTAGTTCTTGTAGATATTCTTGATATTGTTTTGGGTTTATGATTGAGATTAATAAAGGGTTCTTAGTTTGAGAACCAAGTTTTGTTGATTAGATTCTAAATTTGTTCAAGAACTGCACAGAGTCACCGTTTCACGGGGGCCACAAAATTGTTTGCTATTTCATTATATATACATACATAATATGGCGCTCGAGTTTGACTAGTTGATGTACCATATATATATATATATATATATATATATATATATATATATATATATATATATATATATATATATATATATATATATATATACATATATATATATATATATATATATATATATATATATATATATATATATATATATATATATGCGGTACGAGACGACCCAAAATAAAAATACTTGGTGCATTTTTAACAACAGTTGCATTATCATCCCAGCCATAATAGGGAAAAGGGAACAAATTACAAAAGAGGAAAAGATAGTGGTTGCAAAACGACTCAATATATGAGGATTTTCATTCGCTACCTTTATTTTGGTGCTACCACGTGACAAATCCTCACCATCCATCTAGATTAATCTAATGGTAAGAATTAACCCAAGATTTAATAAATAAACCCAAGTCCATGCTTTTTTTCTTGTTTTTTGTCTTTCTTTTTATTCATTTTTGTCTTTTCTTTAATTCACGCTTTTTTAAATCCACGCTTTTTCCGCTTTTTTTTTTTTTTTTGCTTTTTTTTTAATTCACGCTATTCACGCTTTTAATTCGCCGCTTTCACACGCATTCTGCCGTCCGCTTTCACACGCCGCCGCTTTCATACTTGTTTTTACGCTTACACGCCGTCCATTTTCATACATATTCATCCATTTTCTTACGCCGCCCGCTTTGTTCATTATTCATACGTTGCCCATTTTCGCCCGTTACACGTTTCTTCGCTTTCATACTCGCTTACGCTTCACACGCCATTTGTTTTCACATATTCGCCCATTTTCACGCTGCTCGCCGTCCGCTTTAAATGTTTACGCACGCTTACATGCGTTTATGTATATCACAAGTGATATTACGTGATATTCTCGTGATATTCATACGATCACAGTGATATTCGCGATATTCGAATATAACTTGTGATATTCTAAATATCACAAGTGATTTTCAACCAATGTTTTGTAACATCAAAATCACAATCGATATTCGTGAAAATCACAAAGTGATATCCAAAATCACAAAGTGATATCCGTAAAATCACAGTGATATCCAGAAAATTACAAAGTGATATTCGAATATCACAAAGTGATATCCGTAAATCATGTGATATTCAAAATCACAAGTGATATTCAGAATATCTAAAAGTGATATTCTAATATCACCGATATTCAAAATCACTTGTGATAGTCGAAACGATGAAAACGTAAGAAAACCACGAAAACGTAAGAAAATGGACGAACACGATGAAAGCGAAAACACGCTTGAAAATGGATGAAAATGTATGAAAATTGACGAAAACGAAAGAAAACCGATGAAAACTACGAAAGCAGTATTTAAAACGGATGAAACGGACCAAAACATATGAAACGTATTTAAACCGGACAAAACGTATGAAACGGACAAAAACGTATGAAAATAGACGAAACGAAAAAAACGCGAAAAAAAAAAAAGTGAATTAATAAAAACGCGAATTAAAAAAAAAAAAAAAAAAACGTGAATTAAATAAACAAACGTTAGTTTTAAAAAGACAAAAAATATGTGAATAAAAAGAAAAACAAAAGACAAGAAAAAAAAAATGACTTGTGTCATTTTTTTAAATCTTAGGTTAATCTCCATCATTAGATCAAACTAAATGGATAATGGGGATTTGTCTCTTGATAAGCATTAATTTATGAGTAAGCAAAATAAAGTGCCTCTTCAATATATATATTAAAAGGTTTTCAACGCCTACATTAAGGTCCAAAGTAAAAATCTTGAAGTGCCGTATTCTAATAACTTGGATGGAAAATATAAGTTAAATAACTAAATTATTACACACAAAAATATATACATATATGTTGATATTATATATTATATATATAAACACAAATATGAACTATTTCATGTGTTTCTTACGAATAGTAAGCAATTACTAATATTAAATTAAGTCATCATTTTCATAAACAATCTTAGAGCATGAGGAATGGTGGCTTAGCCACAACTCTTCACTTGGGTCCCACATGTGCTACATCACTTCAACACACACACTTAAAAATACATCTCATTCACAACTAACCTGAACCTCTTCACTTGGGCCCCACCCACCTTCATTTTATTTCTTTTCCATATTTTTCAAACACAATAAAATTCATTTCATTTAAATAAAATTACAATACTAAAAAACTACAACACTGAAAAACATACGATAAATAAAAACATACGATAAATAAAACATATTTAAACTTAAAAATACAATATTTTTCGCTTTTTACATGTTGTATTTTGTTATTATTTGGTCTTGTTTCTTTTAATAATTGATTTTTTTTGCTCCTGAAACCCTCAAGATCAAGCACGAAACCCATTTCGACACTCTAAAAGTCCCTTTATTTCGCTATCCTCGCCTCGCACAATTTCTTCGGATTTGTCTACTTTACGCTTATAATCTTGACGTAAGCATCCACTATAGCATCCGATTAACTCCCCCTGCTCGCTGGACGACTCCACCGATTTTGATTTTTTGCCGGCCGAGGCTTGCATCATGACGAGCTCTTGATTAGGGCCAATAGTTCTACGAGATTATCTTCATCGATCACGGGATATTGTTTCAAACCTTCCACGCCGAGACCATATTAAACTGCTCCCGATTAAGCCTTAAAAGCGAGTCTTGCATTCTCAATATGATCGCATCATTTTCCCGCAGACGACGTTGCAAATGCTTGTAAAACCGTTGAACTTTTGGCAATCACCGCTACCCGACTCCATTTACCCGTGAACATGTTTTTGGTATGAGTAGGCCCGCTTTCGAGCGCTGAAGTCCTCCCAACCGAGTCCAAACGCATCGCTTTGCTCTGGCCATTACCGATAGCAGATTTTGGGAAACCTCACCCAACACTCTATTAAAAATTTCTTCGTCGTTTGACCAACGAATTGTCGCTCGACACCTTCTTCCTCCTTCTCCTCGTTGTCCGCGCCCAAATTCACCACGGTCTTGTTTTTCTTTGGCGCTTAGCCGGCTTTTTTTCCTCGACGACGCTTGTTCACGTGTTTCGCCGGTGGTGGTCGAGGTACTTTAAATCGTGGCATCATTTCTTGTAATTCAAAGTAATGTTGTTGGAAGGGCAGAATTGCGGTCGCGATTGTTGCGACGGATAGAATCATGGTTGTGATTGTTGTGATGGATAGAATTGCGGTTGTGATTGTCTCTGATATTGGTAGTTTGATATCCCACGCCGCGAAGAAGAGTTTGAGCTGGGGACGATGGGGTGGACGGCCTTGACAAAGACGAGTGTTGTTGTGGGTGCGAGTTGAAAAGATTGGTAAAGGACATCTCGCTTGGATCTTGAGACATTTTTGGTTGTGATTGAGATGGTGAAGATAATATATTTTGAAAGAGAAGTTAATTTTGTGTAAAATATGGGTATTATTTATAGAGGGTAAATATTTAAATTTGAAAAAAATTAAAAGTAACCATTGAATACAACGGGTAGTTTTTCAAATGTGTTTTGTCTTATTTGTGTCGGGAGCGACGGGCGGGAAAGTGAAGAGTGGAGGTGGTGTGGTGGCGGTGGCGCGAGTAGTATGAGGTCGCCACCCTCAGTGGCGAGCTTCATTTTTCACCATACCTCACGCCTTAAACGAAAGATAGTAAAGTGACTATTTCAAAAACTTCCAATTTTCACCCTTAATTATATATTATTGACAAAAGAAATAATATGTAATTATGTATTATCTTAGTTTAGCTTTTGCTTATAAAAAAGATGAAAAATGTATATTTAAAAAAAAAAATAACATTAAAACCTTTATAACTAAGATTTTATCTTTTTTAAACAGCAATTTTAACTATGTAACAATATTTATATCACAAATTTATCTTATATGTCCTAAGCAAAACTTGAACTTACAACTATTTAGTTGGGAGATTATCACATTATACGAGGTAACTTTGAAACAAAAGCCCTTTTGTCTTTATAAATAAGATACACTCAAAATGAATATAATATTGTACTACCTTGAAATTATTTTCACAATTTTAAAATACATAACAAAAAGAATATAAATACAAAATAAGTTTAATAGTTTGTTGAAACTATTTAAAAATTTATTCTTTATTATTCAAGTTTTATTAATAATTAATTTAAAAAAAAAAAAAAAAAAAAAAAACGCACAATTATTATCTAAATTTAACTCTTATTATGTGTCTGGCACATTTAAAGATGTCAATCTCATATACCGATCTTTATTTCATTCAGACAACGGGTCAAACCATCTATACATGTAGGTCTTCCATATCTATATCTATACTATATAAAACGAAAACGCCCAAAGTTTAAAAAGTGAAAACGCTGAAAGCTGAATGTTGAAAACATAATAAATTATAGAAATAAATAATATAATTAATACCTTATTAAAACACCTCATTACTTAAAAGACATAATTTATTCACATCAGACACCCAATTAAAAGACATCTACCAAATTAAAACAATCAATTGAAACCGACACGGGTTGACCCGGACGCTTAAACCCGGCAATGGTCGATCTTAATTTGACATTTTTCAACCCAACCTATCTGTGGACTCTGCTTAAATCGACTGCTTTTTTCTAATCTGCTCAACCAATGAACCACCCGTGAAATCGAAGTTTCAAATTCGACAAAATTATACGGAAACGACGAAGTAGTTGTGAACCCGTGACAATTTTTTAAATGAGAGACCAAGAATCAGTAGCTTTTGGCTTATTTCTTTGACACACGTAATTTATTTTAAAAATGCCGCTTTCGCACCATTTAAGCTGACTAAGATATATGAATCGCCGCTTAAAAGTTACGGAGTAATATATATTGTATAAATTTTCGTCTCCGCCAGATCAATAACGCATGTAAGTTTTATTAAAATCATAAAAATAAATAAGATTGTTATCTTTAAGAATAATTATTCAGACTCAAACAAATAAACTTTGAACAATGATAAATATCTATACAAATTGATAAGACAAAATAATCTTATATGGTGACATCCAATTTGCAAAGTTACAATTTTAAAAGCTATTGAGCTTATTGAATCCGCCAGATTTTATCGGAGACCCCTAGCTTTTTTGTTTTTTTTATTATTTTTTTATTTTATAATTTTGTTTATATCAAAAGCTATAAACCGAAAACGCGAATCAGAATATAAAGTTTAATAAGCCAAACGCTTAAAACTGCCGTAAATACTAATGTAAACCGACAAAACCGCACAGATCGAAAAAGTGATCGGACAAAGAGAATATTCCCAGCTGATGCGACCCACTAGTGAGGAGACATAGCAGATCCCTTTAAGCCCACACACCAAACGAGCAAACGCCACACACGTAAAAAAATAGTTATCACTTATCGACAAAACAAGAAAAAATGGCCACATACGCCGGCTTATACCTCTAAACTACAATATAATATCGCTAACTACATAATACCGTCATTAGAATGCTTGAATCTATTATCACTAAAAATCTTAATAACTTAAAACAATCCTATTAGAAATATATCATTACACATTGGATCGACTCCACATAATTTTTTAAAACTATATATTTATGTCGCTATGCAACCACGCATCGTAATCAGAAGTTATTCAAAACGATTCTCTAATGTTACAAATACAAATATGTTGAAAGAAACTTATGTGTCAGTCGGAATCTCAGAAAACTAGATCATCGCCGCTATGCTACAGACTGCTTCTAGTATATATAAAATAAATGAAAAACTATTATAAATATTAAATCTATAATAGAAAAACGGTCAAACCTTAAAAATTGAAATGTTGAAAGTCAGAGGTGAGAGAAATGTATTGTTATTAATACTCTTATTAAAACATTTCATTACTTAAAAGTATAATAATTTATTCACATTATACAACCAATTAAAAACATATCTACAAAATTAAAAACAGCCAATTAAAACACCCCTTATTAAAAAGTAAAATAAAATTTTCACAATGTACAATTTAAACAAACTATAAAGATAATACAAAATATAAAATAATTAGACACACTAATTAATGTTATTTTTAAAACATCATAAAATAAAAGATATGTTATTATACACATTATACAAATTAATAAAACACACAAAGCTTCATACAAGCTAACAAATATGGTGACATATATATTAAAATCGGACTAAACCAACGGGTTAACTGCGAACCGATTGTCACACCGCCTCGGCTTAACTAATAAAAGCTATCCGAAACGAACTCAGAAAGGACCCGCTGAAACCGATACAACCTATGAATCATGTTTCATGTAGATCTATTTCTCGTTAATCATTATACTTGATTGCCATCGCAACGCGGCATCTCGCTATACTATATATAAAGAAAACCAAAAGTAAAAGTGAAAAGTTGAAAATAAAAAAATGTTGAAAACAAATATTTCAAAAGGAAACTATTAATATATATCGAAAATCGGCCGACTTTGACGCTCAAACCCTGGGCCGACCCGCTTAATTTGAACCATTTTTGACCCAACCCGTCTGTTGACTTGGTTTAAATCGACCCGTTTTTCGACCGGAACGGTTCAACCGATTGACCCATCCGGGTCGAACCAGATTTCAAAACATTATGTTTAATCTTCAAACTTTTACTTTTCGTTTATAACCCTTAAACTTTTTTTTTAATACAAAACGATTTATCGCTATAAAATCTCGTCATATGACGGACACTGCCTATATTTCAACGACGCAAAACACTCACGACAATAGGCATATTATTAATTATTTGCCCGCTAAGAAGCACTGTCACTAAGCGCGGTTACTCGTCTAGTTATATAAATATATAACAAGGGAAAACAAAGCATACTTTCCCTGCACTTTCTCTTTTAATTTGACCGGCATCACTGTAGCCACGTATCATTAGGATAACATATACTTGTGCACCAAGAAAATAGCTTATGGTTTCTTTTCATTTTCACATAAAGATATTGTATTTAATTCTGTATATCCTACGTACCTATAAGTACTACTAGCTAGATTGTTATAATCTGCCTCATAAACAATCAAATTTCTATACCACGCTAAGGAAATAGAAATGGTTGCACCTTCAACTGAACTTCATTTTGTCATGTTTCCCCTTATGGCTCAAGGCCATATGGTACCCATGGTGGACATAGCTCGAATACTTGCCGAAAGAGGAGCTACAGTCACCATATTTGCTACTCCCCTTGTAGCCAATCGGTTTAGACCAGTTATCTCTCGAGCAATCGAAGCCAAGCTCAAGATCCAAATACTTGAACTTGAACTTCAAGTAGCCAAAGTTGGTTTACCAGAAGGCTGTCAGAGCTTTGAGAAACTTCCGTCATCCGATTCACCATACAAACTCTTTGCAGCCATGGACTTGTTAGAACAACCTGCGGAAGATTTAGTTCGGAAACTTTCTCCTCCTCCAGATTGCATAATTTCCGACCTTCTTTTCCCATGGACCACAGATATGGCTCGAAGGTTTAACATTCCACGGCTCGTGTTCCATGGACCGGGATGCTTCTGGCTCATGTCCTCGCATGCTGTCGTGAGTTCTGAGGAGTTTAAAACAATTAAATCGGACAAAGAGAAGTTCATGGTGCCTGGTTTGCCTGACAAAGTTGAAGTCACTAAGCTTCAGATTACTGGTTCCTCTAAAGAGATTAAACCGGAACTAATGAGGTTTTGGGTCCGTGCTACAGAAGCCGGGAAAGCTGCATATGGGACCGTGGTTCACACTTTCTACGAATTGGAACCTGAGTATGTTAAGGAATATTCAAAGGTTACAGATACCAAAATATGGTGTATAGGCCCGGTTGCACTATTCAATAAAGATAATCTGGACATAGCTGAAAGGGGGAACAAGGCTGCGATTCACGAACACGACTGCTTAAAATGGCTCGATGAAAAGGAACCAGGGTCCGTGTTTTACGTCTGCTTGGGAAGTATAACTCGTCATTCAACAGAACAAGCTATTGAAATTGGGCTCGGACTCGAGTCTACAAACCAACCGTTCATATGGTTTTTAAGAAACAAAACCCAAGAACTAGAGAAATGGTTTTCAGAAGACGGTTTTGAAGAAAGGGTAAAAGATCGAGGGTTGATTGTCCATGGTTGGGCACCACAAATATTGATTTTGTCACACCGCGCCGTTGGAGGCTTCTTGACACACTGTGGATGGAACTCGACGCTAGAAGGTGTATCTTCGGGTGCCAATGGTTACATGGCCACATTTTGCTGACCAATTTTAAATGAAACCTTTATCGTAGAAATTTTGAAGATTGGAGTTAGGATTGGTGTCGATATTCCTGTTCGTTATGGTGAAGAAGATAAGCTTGAAGCATTGGTGAAGAAGGAGGATGTCAAGAGGGCTGTTGAATGCTTGATGGACAAAGAAGACGAAGAAGCAAAACAAAGAAGAAAGCGCGCAAGGGAGCTTGCAGAAATGGGTAAAAGAGCAATGGCGGAAGGTGGATCGTCATATGTCAATGTATCATCGTTGATCCAAGATATAACTGAACTCCTCAGCACACAGCTATTAAATCGGTTACATATCTAAACGGAGGTTATAATATCTTCATATTTAATTATGTTGTTATACTTTGTCGATTATCTTGAACAATCCAATAACTTAAATAAATCATCACTAAACTCATCCACTATAATAGGTTTATAAAAAGGTCTAAAATCTATGAAAAAATTTACTTTTTGTTTCAACTATAATGAGTTTTTGGTTTATATCTATATGACATGAAGAAGTCCAAGATTTTAGACTTTTTCATAATTTAATGCAAATGTTATATTTGAACATTTGATATAATTATAAAAAGTTTATGCATAATAGTAATAGGTTTATAGTTTATAAATTAATTATTTGACATGTTATAAACCTATTTAAAAAGTCCAGTATTGTGGATGGCTAAGCATACAAAGATATATGAAGATATGGAGTACGAATGTACATAGACAAATACATGAGATTTTTGCAAGTGTCAACGGTTAGAATGACAAATTGACAAGTACTTTTCAAAAAAAAAAATATATATATACAGTATATATTAATGGAGAATCAGATACATACCTATTAAAACTTAAAATTAGATATTTCCTCACAATACAAGCTTTTATCAGATGTACGCATAAACGCAATTTAAGACGTTGTGATATACGCAAATACGCAGTTTTAATTGATATATACGCAATCGACTCATATATTAATGATTGAAACCGTTCCATGGTGATTATTAACGACAAGATTTTCCCCATAGTGACGAAAGATTTTTATCATTGGGAGGACTAGATTGGTAATGTCGTTATATAATTGTCACCGAGCAAAGGCTTTTACGAATTTCACTTGTAAGTATTTAGAACGTTCGATCTCGATCTAGAATATCATAATTCGGTTATTACCACACAAAAACAAATTTTATGACCCACAACCACAAGCACTACACGGACTTGACAAGTACTTGTTACCACAAAAGTCTATGGCGGTATGGGTGCCTAATTGTTAGGCCCAGTTTTCTTTCTTTTCTGCTCTTATTTGTCTTATTTTGGGGTGTTTGTTTAAACTTATACAAGATAAGTTGTGTTCGGCTTATATAACATAAGTTATAATTTGTAGTTTATTTTGATACTTACGGGCTTATATAACATTGTCAATATTATATAAGCTTATAAGTGTCAAAATAAGCAACAAAATTATAGCTTATATTATATAAGTCAAATTCATATAAGCTAATAAGCTCATATATAAATCAAAACAAACAACCCATTTATTTGTGTTTATTGTTTTAGTTTGAAGGTATATACATATTGTAAGGTTAATATCATATTTATACAATTTAAACATTAAAATTAAATATTTACTTCAAATCAATGTTTTGAAACCTAGCCGGGTCAACCGGTTAAACAAGTTTCGGCCAGAAAAACGGGTCATATTAAACTGGGTTTTAATTTCGAACTCGCTTAAACACGCCGTTTAACGCGACTCAGTCAACTGGTTCCCGAAACCCGACCTTTTATTTTTTCATGATTTTTAAATAAAACAAGTTAATTATATATATTTTCTACGTAATTTTATTTTTAAACTTTATCTTTGTTGTTAAATGTTTTTATAGGCTCAATATATTGATTAGTCATGATTTATATGTAAACTTCTTTTTTGTATTGTTGAAAAAAAAAGTTTTTTTTATATAGAAAACCGGATTAACGCGGTGGTTGAACCGGTAACCCGATGATTCATTGGCTCGACCGAATCGATTGAAGACCTGGTTTTCAAATCATTGTTTCAAACATGTTTTAACTATATTATACATCATATCTAAAATTTATACTTTAGGTATATGTGTTATTTTAATATCTATACTACATATAATGCACGAAGGCATCTCACTCTTAATTTTAAGATGTACAAGATAAGAAGCATAATGTACATCATTTTAATGCACATTCTCTTTCTTAATTTTCAGAATTACAATATATGAAGCATAATGTACACTACTTTAATGCACATATTAAAAAGACAAAACACCACTTTAATGCTATTAATGTAGTCAAGATATTTAATATAGTCAATTAATTAACTGTTCAATAAATACAATTAATGCAATAATTAAAACACCCTTACATAAAAAAATACATTTTATTAAGTATATTATACAATCAACTTAAACACAATTATTGCATTAAATGTCACTAATACAAATAATAAAGCACATTATACCAATATCCAAACCCGAATCCAAGAATCGGTTAACGGCCGAATTGAACGGCACGCCAAACGGACACGAAGTCAACGGCTCGAGCCCTAACGGCACGACCACCGACGTGCACGGCTAAACGGACATCGTGAAGAACTGAGCTCACGTTATACTTAATCGCTTTAAAAAGACCCAAAAGACGAAATAATTTCCTTAGTTATGAGTTAAAATACGTCATACGAAACTCTCGATATCCATAAACGACGCCAAAAGAGAATAATAAACCAAAGATACGACGAACGAAAACTTTATTTCGCAGACTGCCTCGCAACGCTGCAAGACTGCTACTTAAATTTAAGATATAGAGATTTTATCCTTCTTTAAGTTACATGAAACCAATGTTAATTTCTTCCTACAATGCTACATGTTAGATTTTCTTTTTAAATTATTCGATTCCAGCTTCTGAATTCGAACAAAATTGTTATATCAAAAGTGTTTTCCTTCTAAAGCATCAACATTGCCACTAAAGCTATTAATGAGTTATTTGTGTTACCATGGCATGATTCAACTAATTTCTAATGTGTAGTTGGGTCAAAGTTCAAGTTCACCATGACATGGCCTGTAACCTTCAAGTCTCGTTAGGTGCTAATTCAAAGGTTGCGTCCGTTAATCATAGTAATTACATTGTGACGGGCTCATGTGGAAAGGAATATTCCACAAGCTCCGTGAACTCATTAAAAAGTAAAAACTGATTGTGTCGATCACCATATTTAGGTTAGTAAAAATAGTGGCGAAGGAAAGATAAAATAAGAGATTACTCTCACATAATGAACACTTTTGATGTTGTCTTATTTTAATTAAAAAATATTGTAGCCTATGTTTTAGTAGACGCGATCAGCCAATCACGATGTTTCATAAAATAATACTGGTATATAATTTTATCGTTTTAGCTAAGTTTCTAATAAACTCGACAAAAGATGTTTCGCGAATTACAGTCTTGCTGAAAGGTATTGGAACTTTATGGCTTTGAAAATGATAGATTTTGTCTTTATCTTAGCATGCTAATCAATTGCGCTAAGGGAATTAATATATTTATTCTTGTAAATGAAAAAATCATTGAAGACTAATGGCAAGATGTTTTTAACGTCTCGAGAGATATTAGAGTCCGAACTTTACTGAATGAAACTCCTTTGAATTCGATGATATTGGATAATGTTATTTCTAGTTTTTTCATTCACAAACATACGTGAAAGCCTCGTTTGGCTAGTAACGAGCCATTAAAATACCCTTCCCTTATTTCCTCAGAATTCACTTCCTACTATGTTTATAAAATCGCCTTTCATAAAAAAACAATAAAAATAAAAAAAATGAGGAGAATAGTGGTTACGCTAGGCACATCAGAAACAAAATTTACTCAAAAGGCTCAACATCTCCAAGCAGGTTAACAAATATCCCAAAAACCTTCTTGCAGATAAAACTAATTTGGGAGGTGTCTTATGTTATGAAGATATTTTTAAACTATCTTTATAAAGCAAATACATCTATTCTTTCATACCAAGTGAAAAAAAGTTTTCTTATACTTTTGTATGACTTTGAAGGTTGGAGTAAATCTTCTTACTACGTATTTTTTATCCATTTTATATGTTTTAATCCGCTTTCTTAAGTCTTTATCCCTTTTATATGTTTTCGCTCTATTTTATTACGTTTTCTTCCTGCTTTAATACAATTTCGTCTGCTTTATATGCTTTTACGTTTTCTTGGTTTTTATTCGTTTCATATGTTTTGACCGTTTCATTCGTTTATATCGCTTTAATCCATTTTATCGCTTCACGTTTAATCCATTTCATCCGCTTTTATATGTTTCCGTCAGTTTTTTACGTTTGATATGTTTTCATCCACTTTTACAGTTTCCTCCATTTTATACATAAAAAATGGACGAAAACAAATAAAAATGAATGAAAATGGATAAAAACGTAAGAAAGTATATAAAAACGGATAAAACGTATAAAAACGAATGAAAACGGTCAAAAACATATGAAAATAGATAAAAACCTATGAAAACGTAAAAGAAAATGTATAAAAACGGACGAAAACGTATTAAAACATAAAAAAAAGTAAGAAAAATAGACGAAAACATAAAGCGGATAAGAATGTATGAAAACCTAAGAAAACATATAAAACATGTCAAAAATGTATAAAAAAAAGGGGGGACAAAAACATATACAAATTGAAGAAGATGGAAAGTAAAAACGTGAACGAAACATATAAAAACTGATGAGAATGGATGAAAACGTAAGAAAACGTATAAAAACGGATGAAAACGTATAGAAACGAATGAAAAAGGTAAAAAAAAATATGGAAACGGATAAAAACCTATGAAAAGGTAAAAAAAAAACGTACAAAAACGGATGAAAACGATAAAACGGACAAAAACGTAAGAAAAGGACAAAAGCATATAAAGCGGGTAAACACGTGAAAGCGTATAAAGCGGATGAAATCGTATAAAAGCGGATGAAAGCGTAAGAGACATGTATAAAACGGATGAAAGCGGGAAAAAAAGCGTATAAACCGGGACGAAACGTATAAAATGGATGAAAACTTATAAAAGCGGAAACGGATAATAAACGAAGCTAAAGTCGAAAACTTTGAATATAAGCGGCGTTATAATAAAGGGTAAGCGATGCAACGATCGTTAACCAACATAAGCTAAAGTGTAAATTATAACGGATAAACTTAACACTCATTAACAAAGGACCATTCATGTTATTCTTTTGCCTCGAGAGGACCATTTATGCAAGTTTAAGTTTGAGGAAACGATGAAAGTGAAACTTTTGACAAACCATGACCATTTATGTAATTTACTGCTTTTTTTTATTCTATGACGTGTTATTGTGTTATGTGTTAGGATCGTTGGCTAATTGTATTCACAATGAAGACTTTCAAATACTTTGATTTTTTTCTTTTCTTAATATTGTTTTTTAATATTTTGATCGGCTAATTTAAAATGTTTAGAAGATAAATAGAAAAAGCTTATACGAAGATTGGTCGAACAATATGATATTGAATTTACTAATTTATTTGTATAATAAAAACTTTACTATTTTTTATTTTTTGAAATATACTAGACGATTACTCGTTTATAGCAACGGGATTTGTTAGCATCAGATAGTTATAGTGATATTTTGGCTACACAAAATATTTAACCAAAATATCATTATAACTATATTTTGGCTACACAAAACACTTAACTAAAATAACGTTCATGTCTTGCGGGGTAATCATCCTGTTAATCATCTAAGTAGTTGTTTTTTTTTTTTTTTTTTTTTTTGAAAATTGACTATTATTCGAAGCACATGTAACTCCCCAATCGGGGAGCGCACTGTAGGGTGAAAAACCCCATTACAACAAGTTAAGAGAGTACCAATCCTTCCAATCTATATTACAAGAATTCGATCTATTACTATACCCTAAAAAGCCGGTGGTAATGATATCATGGAAGATCTTGAGACTATCAAGATTAGCGTTATCAAACCGGTTCTTATTCCTAGCTAACCAAAGGCACCATCAATGTAGTGAACATGACACCTTTCAATACCTCGCTTCTTCCTCCTATTCCAAATTGCCACCTTCATTAAGGTTGAAAATATCAAGCGAGAGAACAAAAACAAGGCGGAAGTTTGCACCACTTCCACCCTATACCAAACATCCAAAGAGACTTCACACGAGCTAAAATGTGATCCATCGATTCTTCTTCGGGCGCATAAGCGCTTGCCGAGCTACCAACGAAAGCAGATTGGAGCTTGAGTTGATCCGTAGTTGGCAACCGACACAGACCCATGCTCCACATGAAAATGTTGCACTTTTTCGGTCGCCCGTTTGACCACTGAACATAAATCATGCATATAGTCTATATCACTAGAGAGAAACTCCTTAACCGCTTTCACACAAAACCTCTCGCACTTTCTGCCTTGCTAACTCTACTTGTCAAATCGATTATTTAGGACCCGACCTCCAAAGATTCGACCCAAACTTTGTCTTTCTTGACTTCTTCAACTGAAACCACCCCATTCGAGACCCCCGAATAGCCCTCAAATCATCTAGCAATCAATTATATTTATTGCTCACCATACATTTCTTTTTCTTTATCTTGTTTAAGCGATAGCGGAAAGACATCTTTCAAAGGAGAAGCACAAGCCCAAGGATCGAGCCAAAATCTAATGTTTCTCCCATTTCCCACTTCAGCTTTGAATAACTGATTGAGGTTGACATCCGCCACGCTAACTTTCGAAATAATCTTGACAATCGACTTCCACACCCGGAATATAGTTACAAACGGAAGGAAGACCAACACCTCTTCGAACCATGAATGGCATCCACCACTTGCCTCCATAAACTTTCGAGTTCATTCCTATAGCGCCACACCCATTTTGAAAGGAGAGCAATGTTAACATCCCCAAGCTTGCATAAACCGAGACCCCCAACATCAACCGGAGAGGCGACCCTATCCCACGCAACCCAATGGATCTTCTTTACCTCCGATGAACCACCCCACAGGAACTTCCTAATTATGCTTTCAATGCCATCAATCACCTTAATCGGAGCCATAAACAAGGATAAATAATAAGTCAGGAGGTTTTCTAAGACTGCTTTAACTAAAGTTAACCTCCCCCCAATCGATAAACATGAAGCCTTCCAACGAGAGAGTCTCGCTCTGAAAATGTCGAAAAGAAAATCCCAGCTTACCACTCTATTCATCCTTCCCCGACCACGGATGCCCAAATAATCAGTGGAGTAACACCATAGAAACATGACATGCCAATCGCCACTCTAGATACTTGGCATCCTCGACCCCACTCCAAAGAGATGGGATTTACTCGAGTTAATACGAGACCGAACAAATATAAAACAACGAAGAATAAGATGAACCTTTAATATTCACCCAAAAAGTGTAATCATCCATCTACGTGGTGAGATAAATGTGGCCCCGTTAGGGCAACAATGACCCCACCAAAAGTTCCACCCCTTTTCGCCTTCTTCATCATACCGGATAAAGCTTCCATTACAATCAGGAACAGGAATGGGGAGATAGGACCCCCCTGTCTCATGCCTTTGCCGCACTGAAAGTCGAAAGTTGGGGATCCATTCACGAGAACCGAGGATCTAGCCGAAGAGAGGATGCCATGGATCCATCACCATAATTCTGGAAAGCCCATCTGAGCCAACACCTACAAGAGGAAGCCCCAGTTTACGTTGTCATAGGCTTTGTTAAAGTCTACCTTGAAAATGAAATTTTTTTATGATATTTCTTGGCCTGAGAGATAACTTCATTCGGGATCAATGGACCATCTAAAATAAACCTATCACTTTCAAAGCCGATCTGTTTATCGAGATCAACGGGTTTAACACTTTTGAGTCTATTCGCGGACTCAAAGATGATTTTATTGAAACACCAGCTAAAGTAATAGGGGCGGTACTCATTAAGATGCCTCGGATCCTTGACCTTGGGGATCAAGGTGATGAATGCAAGCGTTACCTCCGTTGAGACCCCCGCCCATATACCTTATCGAATAGGTCACTAAAATCCTTTTCAAAATAATCTCGTAATCGCTTAATGTACTTAAAAGAAATCCCATCCAGCCGGAGCCCGATCATCTCCACTTTCAGCGCCATTTTATCTTCTTAACGGAAAATCGATTGACCACAGCCTAGCCTCCTCATCTCGTTAATTTCTTCTTGATACCAGTCCGGGAAGGGTCTCTCGTCCAATCTTCAGCGAATTTGTTCTTATAGAAGTCGTGCACATGTCTCTTTATCAATTTCGGTTTATCCACCCATTCATCTTGATCATAAACCTTGAATCGCATTACTAACCCTTCTATCATTTATCGTGGCCATGGAAGCGATTATTCCCATCCCTTCCTCCGCCCATTTATTCTTAGACCGTTGCTTAAGGTCTTTAGCTTTATGGGTCTCAATCTCATCAATTCTCCTCTTACATTCGTTTCTACCCTGATCCTTCTCCTGCAAAAGATCCTCGAACTCCATAGCAAGATCAATTTCTTCCATCTCTTTCCTATAATTCTAACTCATCACTTTCCTTTAGAACCATTTCATCACGCCACTCTTTTAATTTTTTCATCCACTTGAACTTCTTAACCCGATCTAACATCGGGATCACCATTAAAAACAAAATTGTCTAGAGCTTTAGCTACCACTTGACTGTAATCGGGATAATCGAGCCATGAGTTGAAAACACGGAAAGGTTTGGGCCCGAAATGGAATCCAAGACCGATAATAAAATAGGGTTATGATCCGACCACAATGCGGGAAGCGATCTAAAGCATGCATTGACCATTTATCAAGCGAAATCCTATTAACTAAGCAGCGGTCGATCTTGCTAAATTTCTTACCCTTTCATATTCCTTAAGAATGTGAACTTGTTACCTTTCATCGAATATTCATGGGCGTCAAGAAGATTCAATGAACTCATTGAAATCATTAACTGCTGCTTTTAAACTTGACCCTTTCTTTCTTCGCATGACCTAACGCGTTAAAATCTCCTAAAGAAATCGAAGACCACCGAAGCAGAACAAGTAAATCTTTCGGATCATTGAAACCTTCAACTGTCCTTCTGCTTTGAGGCGTAGATGTTCACAATCGACACCACCTCATTGTATCCTTTGATCAATCCTCAACCAAAAGAAAGTTGTTACATTTGAAGCAATCTCTTTTAGTGGCAAAAGGGTCCCGGATCTTGCCATGCCCCTTGACCTCTGTTGGCTCCACAACCTCAAACTCAACCTTTTCCCCAAAACCTCCTAACAACCGACTCATTCAAACCACTACTCACGAGTCTCACGAATAGCTAAAATGACACATGGTTTCTAAAAACAATCTCTCGGATCCATTTATACTTTAAATCCCCATCCCTCTAATATTTATTGACAAATAATTCATTGGATATTGGGATTCTTACCTTCTTCCGCTACAACACCTCTTACCATATTTGAACCAAAGACAAATCCAGCGCCCACTATATTACCCATGTCCATCATTTCCAGAACTTCTTGACTATCCTCCTTCTCCCACTCACATACATGGGATTGAGGGGCCGATCCCACGACCAATGAATGAAATTGAGATTCAACACAAGAAAGGTAGGAGGGAGTTAAGGTCGAGAGAACCGTGATGTAAGATAGAAGGAGCATTATTCACCATCGGTAGTTGACCTTAGCCCCAACTCCATCAGATTATTACTCGGTTCCTTTGAGGCCCAAAATAATGTCAAGGAAAAAGGGTCGATTCCCAGCCTCTTTCATGGCCTTGGGAAAGCCCAATATTAAAACTAGACCAAGCCTCATTCCCATTATGTCGCTCCAAATTCTCCTTCCCATGGCGTGCATCGGTGGAAAGCGAAAGGACTAGCACGCCCTTTCTATATTCTTCTCTACTATTAAATTCCTTATCCACGTGTCTTGCTTTTGTTTAATTCCTCCTTTTCCCCATGCAAGACCCGCCGTACAACCCATCTTCCCATGTATCTCCTCCTCATTTCTTTTTCCACCTCTCCTTCTTCTCTCATTAGATTCTCCGCAGATGTCATGGGACATTGATGACCTCCCCAACTAGTTTTGACCCACCTTTTGGAATTAATGACACAACTCGGATGCCAATCAATCATCTTTTCAACGACCCACACTGGTATTTCTTGTCCTCCATGCTAAGGAGACAACATCTTTATCTCTTTCCATCACCCACGAGGATACCAAATACCTTCAGCGGACTTATTAGAGTGCTCTTCCTTATCAGCCGGACGGAAATCACTTTACCAAACTTTCCACCAATTTTATTGAAAGTCGAAGGAATGGCAAGGTGAAGTGGAACCCGTAAATGTAATCCAGCAATACGTTCATAAGGGAAGGATTGAACCCGCCAACATCCACCTTATCGAACCACCCTCCCGCGTCTCCTTTTTGAGGCAACTCCTCAAGTCTATCCTGACTATTACAAGCGAAGCCATTTGATACTCCCGGTATTGGAGGCTGGATATTGTAGCACCAGTAAGGCCCGATAGCGAGCCAAGATTAGATAGGATAGACAAGCTCCACACCTAGCCACGGTAGGCTCTATCATGGAGGCAGTCGATTCGTTTCTGAGAAGATTCAATGTGAATCTACTTCATAGATTCTTTTCCCACAGCTCCTTTAACCACACTAGAAAAGCGCCTCAGTCTAGAAAACCTCCAACATTCATCACGGAAAAGCACCGGTGAAGCGATAGGGTTTACCTTCCCTACCTTATCGCTTCTCCACTACATACTAGCAATGTTGATATCTAGCTTTGATTTTCCCAACCACACCTTTCGGTTTAACTCTAGATCTCGCTCTTATCTTTCACTCCTTCAAGGTTACAAAACCAAACCTAAACCCTTTTGCATCCTCTTCCTAGCTATGTAAACCCCGTGATATTGTGCCAAACCGTTCCAATGATGAAGCTAAGTCCCGAGGCAACACCCGTCGGGATATTAGACTTAAAAACTTGACCGCCTCCTCCCCCTGCACCTTTTTGCCTATTGTTTAGCGACCTTATGTCTTCTTCTATTGTTTACCTCTTTCCATCCTCTTCTTCTCTCTCTCTCTCACACACATAGTGTTATAAAATTAAAACTATTATCACTCGTTGATTTATGTTAAGGCCCATGCGTCGCGTTGATTATGAAATCGTGTATTAGCTATTTTTGTTAAGGTTCGCAGCGTTTGAACCAATGAGACCAAGAACATTAAGTTTGTGCTAACTTGCCATTTATTTATAAATGGTATAATAGGAAATAACATTACTCTAGAATTTGAGCATCGGTCCAAAACCAACTCAGCCAACACAATAGAAAACCGAAATTCATAAAAACCTAAACCGAACCGGCGGGCCGTGTCGGTTGTTCGGTTTTATGTCGGTCAGTGTCTGGTTCGATTTAGCTGTATTTAGGTATGTTTTTTCGGTTTTGGGCCGAGCCGGCCCGAGGCCAAAAACATGTAAAACATGAAACCCCAATAGAAGCAGCGAGCTTGGGGCGGCTCGGTTTTGTCGGTTCAGCCTGTTTTGTTTGTTCGTCTTGCTTTTTGGACCTTTGATGCTCATTTCTAACTCAAACATTAAAAACTTTTAAAAGGTTAAGGAATGTGATGCAAAAGTTATTGCTCCACTTGATTTTGAGGCGTCATTGGAAGTTTAAAACTTATAATCAAGAAATGTTAACAAAAGCAGTGGTGGGTTTTACACCAAAAGATAATGCAATGTAGGCGTAAAGTAATTTGTTCCATATGGACCAACGAATTGGTCTCCATTACAATTCTCTTTTAAAACAGCGAGGTCCATGGTACCACATTATGAAGCTTAAAGATGATCTTCAGCTCGAGGGTTGATCTACCATCATTATTTAGAAAGAAATTGGAATGGAGAACATACAAGCTTTAGCATGACAGTGGATGGGTGGAAAACCTATACACTTTGTTTCCGGTTATCTTAGTTTAGAATCCAACCCAATTTGTTTTGTATGTGACCAGAAGTCTAACATTGCTCGAAATCTTGTAACTCTTGATTCAATTCGTACTTCAGCTCCATTAATGCAACCAGGACTTTGGTATCTAATAAGATGGTCCTTACTCCCTTCTG
>CM040239.1:153693123-153733904 GCA_022545495.1 Chrysanthemum lavandulifolium | reverse complement strand
CTTAAAAGCAAATATGTTTGATAACACAAGTTTTTTTTATAACATACATGTTTTTAAAACATACATGTTGTAAAACATATATGTTTTTAGCATACATGTTTAGAGTGACTCTCATTTAAATTAGCATTTACCACGTTTCTACTTAAAACTATGTCAAAATCAAACTTTGGCACGTAATAACTCAACACTAGTATTTGGCTTTGAAGATGCTTTTACAACATGTATAAAGAACAACTTATAGGCTATATTACACATCTACCAACAAATAATGTAGACTGCTTAAAAACAAATAATGCAGACTACTAAACTCCGGTACAAATAAGGCAGAAGCACGAACCTGTAATGCATTACTATCTCAGCCAGTGCCCGAAATTGACGAATCGACGAACAATGTCACAATATCAATTAAATGTCAGATTATGCATTTTTTTTACAGATATGAAAGTTTTAGTGTTTTGGATAATAAAAGTACCTCAAAATTAGAAGAAAAAAGTACTTAATTTTCCACTTCTATAACCAAATCGCAATAGTACTAATATTTACTAAATGTTTAATTTTGTGTATGTGCTGGGAGGGGGGCATGTACAAGATTTGTATTGGCAAACCACCCAACACCGAAATACACTTCCGATAATCAACCATGCCATCGTATCCACTCGGGCAGAGAACTTACACACAACTAAGAAGATTTGTATTAACAAGCACAATTACGAATCAACTGACACCTAGTAACAATATCCAAACAAGATGAATAACACAAATTTTGATGGCTGCTGACTCAACATATAATCTTTAGCCGCAAATCACATTAGTTCATTCATATCGAAATCTATATTTCGTTTCAAGATCGAAACCCAAATATTATATTTCAGATCGGAAGCGAATTCAAATCGAAAACCAATTCATTTTGAAATCTATATTTCGTTTCAAGATCGAAACCCAAAAAAAAATTAAACCAATACATAAGATGTTACCTTGTGCTTCTTTCTCCATGACCACGACCACCAGACCCACATCCCGTCGGCGAAAAACGTAACCGCCACAATTTTACAAATCGAAAGTTTTGTGAGGAGAGGCGGACCCTGGTAACGCTATGTACTATCCCACATGATGGATCTGTAACAATTAACAATTAGTAAAAGATATTGCTTTGTTTTCTTCTTCTTTCATTTCGAGAAAATAACAATATATTTAAATATGATCAAAAGATCCATGGATGAGATACACTTGCAGGGTAGAAAACGAATTATGAGAAAAAGATTGTGAAGAGAGGCGTCTAGGGTTTGGGGTGAAGAAGAAATAGATGGAGAGTGAAATATTATTTTGATTTCTAGATCTAGTGGAGATAATACGGTTCTAAAAATATTCTAACACAAAATTCCTATACTACCCCTCCTATAAATATAACAAAATGTCTCATCTTTTACTTAATTACGGATCTGCCACATAGCATTTCAGTCATTGATTAAAAAATGAACGGCTTAGATGGGGGTTCTCGCAGTTCTCGCACTTAACAGGGTTCTCAAAATAAAGATACACTATATAATATATATATATATATATATATATATATATATATTATATATATATATATATATATATTATATATATATAATTAATATATATATATATATATAGTATGGTTAATGTAAAAAGAGTTTATGGGTAAAAAGTATAGGAAGGATTTTTGACCATTAGATGTGTAATTAATGTTATGATTTGTGGTTAAGAAGAATAAGGGTTATTAATGGCAATCTACTAATTTTATTGGGTCATTAAGTATCATTAGAAAACAGAAAAGGGTATCATAGTCTTTTTAATATTTGTCATGACCTATTTAATTCAATTTTAATGTGTCATTATTTACACTAAATGTTTGTTTTAATCACATGACCCATTTAATTCACAATTTTGAATAGTTTATTTGGTTTCTTATTAGTGCCATGACCCATTTAATGTCATTCAATGACAATTACACGAACCTCTTTTTTTTTTTTAGTTTTTTTCTTCTTTTTTAGTTGGCATACAATTAACTAATCCTTATAATATTTATAGTGACATGCTATTTTAATTTATATTTATTTATGACACATTAAATTTTTTAATACATATATGGTGACACACCAATTTTTTAACACATTTTTTAGTGTCACGCTTAATTTCTTAATACATATATAGTGGCATAACAAAATTTTTGACACATTTGTAGTGACTAGTGTCACACTAATTTCTTATTAATGACAAACTAAGTAGTGACACACTAAAATTTTAATGACACACTAATTTTTTTTTATGCATTTATAATGACACATTAAGTTTTACGACATATTTTTAATGACAAACTACGTATTTTGACACACTTAGTTTCATACTGCATTTCTACTGACACATTAAGGTTTTTTTTGACACACTTAGTCTTTTGATGGATTTAAAGTGACACCCAAAAATAATTGTTCAGACACATTTCGATACACTTGACACACGCATCCTTACACATACGCAACACCGTTTTAGTTAAGTGACACATCCTTATATATATTGACAAATTTGACATACATTTAATTTATTATTTTATTCAAAAAGAAAAAAAGTTGTATTTTGAAGTATAAGCAACGTGGGTTAGCATTTGAAATATTAAAACATAAATGAGATATTAAAGATGCTTAAATGAGTAATTAAAAGTGGATGTAAAATACCTTTTCTACCCTTGCTAGTTTATTGACAAAAAATTCAATTTCTACCCTTTTTATCCTTTTTATCCTAAATCATTTTCTATTTGATCCAACCTCTCTCCTCTCTCTCTTCTCTCTCTCTCTCTCTCTCTATATATATATATTATATATATAATATATTATATATATATATAATATATATATTATATATATATATATATATAATATATATAGTATTATATATATAATATATATATATATATATATATATAATCTAGATCAAATAAGATCAAACTTAAAGTTGTTAAAATGAGATCCAACTAAAATTTGACAAGCGAGACCCCCCTTACAACAAAAATAAATTTTTCATTAACTACAACTAAAATTGTTAAAGTTTCGATAGATTTCTTTTTAAAATTTATGAAACCTAGGTGATACACTTTGATTAGAAGTGTAATGTGTATCACGTTTTTGTATGTGTATCAGATTTTGGAATATTTATTAGTGTAATGTGTATCAGGTGTATCACTAATCCAAACTCATGTATCATTTGGTTATTAGTTGCTAAAATGTTAATTTGTATTAAAATATTATTTTTATGTGTATTATTGCTAAAATTGTATTTTAAATGTTTTAGTGGTTTTTTAGACTTGATCTTATTTTTACAACTTTAACTTTGATCTCACGTTAACTCTTATATATATATATATATATAGGTTTGGGTTATTATGAAAAGTTTCTTAGAATGAAAAGAATGAGAAGGCATGTGGAGGTGACATGTGTCACATTTGCCACATCATCATGCACATCACCATACCCCACCCACCCACCACCCCCCACCCCCCCCCCCGAAAAATCTTCCCGCCAAAAAAAATTTTTTTTTTGGGGCCAAAAAAAAAATTTTTTTCCCGCCAAAATTTTTTACTGCATCACAGTTATAAAGTTACTGCATCACAAATCATAATTTTAGTGCATTAAGGTTATAAATTACTGCATCACAGTTATAAAGTTACTGCATCACAATCATGATTTTAGTGCATTAATGTTATAACATTGATTTTAGTGCATCATAGTTGATGCACTTAACTATTAACTATGATGCAGTAACTTATAATAAAGATGCATCAAGACTTATTAGTGCATTAAGGTTATAAGTTACTGCGTCACAATTATGATTTTAGTGCATTAAGGGGGTGGCAACACCCTCGGTATGGCTTGCGGTTTGGCTAGGCATCATGCGGCATCCCATTGCCACCCTAGCGGCATCATGAATTCGGTATGGTTTGCGGCATCTTTTGCCGTAGCGGCATGGAGGAATTCAAGAGGAGCGTGTGTTTCATTTTCAAAATTAAGGAAAATACAAATATTGGAATCGATAGCGGAGCAAAGGTCTACAAAGGATGGCTTGGCCGAAAAATTGTTGTCGGCCCAAATCCGTAATATTGAAGAAAAGGCTTATCATCGGGCACTGAGGTTCTATAACCAACCTCACGATCACATAATTGATCCGAGAATGCGAGAGATCACGATTACCAAAAAACGTGAGTATGCGGAGCAATATGGATGGCCGACGGATATTTAGATGCGTATTTTTTTAGTATTATGCAATTTTTTTAAGTATTATGTAATTTGTTTTTTATTATTAATGAAATATTATGTTTTTATTTAATTGTTTGATTTAATTATGAATTTAAAAAAGAAAAAAAAGTGAGGTATGGAATGACCATGCACTAAAAACTATGGTGAGGTATGTGATTAGGTGGAATGAAATTATTGGTGGGTTGTGAGGTATGGTGAGGTATGGAATCAAAGTGTTGCCACCCCCCTAAGGTTATAAATTACTGCATCACAGTTATAAAGTTATTGCATCACAATCATGATTTTAGTGCATTTAAGGTTATAACCTTGATTTTAGTGCATCATAGTTGATGCACTGAACTATTAACTTATAATAAAGATGCACCAAAACTTATTAGTGCATTAAGGTTATAAGTTACTGCATCACGGTTATAAATTTACTGCATCATAATCATGATTTTAGTGCATTAAGGTTATAAATTACTGCATCACAATTATAATTGTGATGCAGTATTTTTATAACTGTGATGCAGTAATAAATTTTGGCGGGAAATTTTTGGCGGGATTTTTTTTTTTTTTTTTGCCAAAAAAAATTTTTTTTTTTGGCGGGATTTTTTTTTTTTTTTTTTTGCGGCGGGGGGGGGGGGGGGGGGGGGGGGTGGGGGTGGGGGTGACACATGTCACATGACATGGCATGGTGATGTGGCAAAGGTGACACATGTCACCTCCACATGCCTTCTCATTCTTTTCATTATAAGAAACTTTTCATTTTAACCCTACCCTATATATATATATATATATATAATATATATATATATATATATATATATTATATATATATATATAGGATAAAGATCAAATAAAAAGACAAATATCCGTAAAAAGATAAAAAGATTTTTTTTTTCAAAAAAAGTTCTCGAAAAATTCCCAAAAAATTCCACAAGATCGGGTATGATGGTGCATGAAAAAGTTGTGAAATTTTTTTTCTTCTAAAAGTGGATATTTTTTCCGAAAAAAAATTATGAAAAAATACGTTTGCGCATTAAATCGTTTTTTTGTGCATCAAAAATTGGTTTTTGCATCCAACTTCTTTTGACTTTCTTCATCAAAATAATATTGCGCGTCTAACTAAAACAAGTTGAAAATTTTGTGCATCAAAATTTTTTGCGCATCAAAATTCGTTTTTTGTGCATTAAAAAATACGTATCAAAACTCAAAATTATAAAAAATGTTTTCACAAAAGTTTTATGCACCAACATGCTCGATCTTGTGGAATTGTTTTGGAATATTTGGAGAATTTAAAAAATATATATATATATATATATATTTTTTTACCGATATTTGTGTTTTTCTTTTAATTTTACCCTATATATATATATATATATATATTATATATATTATATATATATATATATATATATATATATATATTAATATTATATATATATATATAATATATATATATATATATATATATATATATATGGTAAAAATCAAATAAAAAGACAAATTTTCGTAAAAAGATAAAAAAATTCTTCTTTAAAAAAAAATCTCGAAAAATTCCAAAGCAAATCTACAAGATCGGGTATGTTGATGCATGAAAAAGTTGTGAAGGAAGTTGTTCAAAAAGTAGGTACTTTTTTAGAAAAAAATTTATGAAAAAATAGGTTTGTGCATTAAATCGTTTTTTTGTTTATCAAAAATTCATTTTCGAACCCAACTTATTTTGACTTTTTTCATCAAAATAACATTACGCATCAAACCGAAACAAGTTAAAATTTTTGTGATATTTCTAGAAGAGGTATGAATATTGATTCTATTCTATGTCCTATATGTGGTAAGGTGGTGAAATTGTCTAGCCATATTTTCTTCACTTGCCATATAATTAGAGAGGTTTTTCGTAAGATATCTTGCTGGTGGGATGTTACTTACATGGAGGTGTTTACATATAAACGTTTCCGTCCGTCTTTCTAACGGTTTTCGTCCGTTTTCTTACGTTATTGTCCATTTTTATACGTTTTCATACATTTTTATCAATTTTTATCCATTTTTATACGTTTTCATATGATTTTATCTGTTTTTATACGTTTTCATCCGTTTTTATACGTCGCAGTCCCATCATTCATGCGTGATAGAAACGGACAAAATATGTAAAAAGCGGATAAAAATAATGGCGATAAAAATGGATCTAGCGTATGGCGTAAAAATGGACGAAAACGAAATGGACAAAAAGCGGATAAGCGTGAAATGTAAGAAAAGCGGACGAAAATGTATAAAAGCGGACAAAGCGTATAAAGGCGAAATAAAGCGTAAAAGCGGATGAAAGCGTATCTAATCTGGACGGCGTATAAAAACGGAGAAAAAGGTATAAGAACATAATAAATAGAGAAGAAAACGTATAAAAATGGACAAAAGCATATAGAAACGTGCCTAATAAATAGAGAAGAAAACGTATAAAAACGGACAAAAGCATATAGAAACGTGTATGGAACCTATGAAAACGTATATAAAACGGATAAAATGTAAGAAAAACGGATGAAAACTTATAAAGACAGACGAAAAAGTATAAAAACGGACGAAAACGTATAAAAGAGGGTATAAAAAAGGACGGAAATATATAAAGACGGACGAAAATATATAAAACGGACGAAAACGTATAAAAACGGACGAAAACGTATGAAAATATAAGAAAAACGGGCGAAAACATATAAAACTTGTAAGAAAACCAAATTTTAAGTTAATTAAAAGGACTAACGTTGCAAACGATCATTTGGTTAATTGACTAACGTTGCCACTTGAAGACTGGGAGCTAACGGAAAAGATAATGACAATTAGCAATAAGGACTAACAGTTTTACATAGTTTCAAAATAAGGACTCAATTGACGCAACTGAAAAGATAGGGACTTAATTAGAAATTTTGGTCAAATCACAGGAACAAACTATGTAATTTACTCTTATTATTATTATTATTATTATTATTATTATTATTATTTATTATTTTATTTTTTTATTTAAACATCACTTCATTAGAAACAAAACCAATGGATATAAGAAATTGGTGGGGAGCCTCAAACAACTGGCTCCCACACCTTTAGCAATAGCAAAATTAATCCCATCAAGATATGATGTACCGCGTGCTCCAATGTTCTGTGTTATAGAGAACTTCCGGATCCGCTTAAGTAAGGTCACCGCGTCGACCTCAAGTTCTCCTAGGAGGAAAATGAGAAAAGGTAAACCCGTATCCAATGTCTCGTACATTTGGCTCCGTGTTTCAGCGCGCTTACGTTTCTTGGCGTCAATCACTGCACGACCGGCACAAAGTCCATCATACTAGTTTGTGTGAGGGAAGACCGGTCAATCGACATACGTCCCGCCCACCATCCAAGAATAACAAGATATCTGTGGCCGTAAGACTTGCTCCCTATCTCCACCCGATCCGATGTCAACCTCTTTACGAGTGAGACCCCGATCGAGAACAAATATCAATCAAAGTGTCACGCACTATGTTATGCCGATGTTTAATACCAATAGTACCAAAGACATGATACAAAGATGGTCCCGTCAGAATATCCCCCTGAAAACCTTGGAGCAAAATTTGAACACAAGATCCGAATCGAGAAGAGGGAACGCTTAGTCGATAACATAATACACATCTGCAAGTTCGCATTCATAGTCCGTCCCACCAAATATCGGGACCACTCCGAGCCGGGCCTCAGTATGGTCTTCCATTTGCGATCTCCATAGGGCTATCCGTCTAGCGAAGCGAAGGTGGATTCGGCCTCTTTGGTGACACGTCGAAATATAAATCGCCAATTTCTTTGAGTTTGGGGCGCAATTTCACAAGAGCTACCCAAAGGTCGGTCTCCATTTTCTCGTTAAAAACATGTAGGGCATCATCAAAGGAAGATCCATTAGCACCAATACCGCACCGCCAAGAAGTTCGGTCAGAAGGCGCCGATTGGAGTCTAAGCAAGGAAGGCATAGTTCAAAACATCACCAAGAAGCGAAACGCCAAGCCCCCAAATTCAAAGGGAGTGGCGGTCTCCATTGCCAATTTCAAACCGTGCCCGAGGCAAGTGACAATACGCTCCAAAGAGGAGCGAGTGCTTCATCGAATGAAACTGGCACGTTCAAAGATACGGGGAACATGTGCGATAGAAATACTGATTTGAAATACCAAGACATGCACGGAGAAGCGAAGAACTCACATGGGGATCATTGCTTAGCAATTGCGTCCATAAGTTCAATGGTTTTAGAAACTCGCTTCAAACAAGCTACTACTAAACTCAAGATCTACACCAACAGCCCACCCAACAATTTTACGCCATGCAGGGTCAAGCAATATTAGAGGGAAAACACCTTCGAGTCTACTTTAGGGTCTTCCTGGCCAAAACCTCAGTTTATCGACGTTGAGGCAAACCATAACGAGGTCCGCCTATCATAATGAGCTCTGTGGCCTTCCCAACAAGCGAGTATCTCCAATGATCGTACCATCATCTAGTACCAAGCTTGAAAGTAGTAGAAAAAGGAGTCTTGATCTTGCGAGCCAAAGGATGTAGCACCAACGCAAAAGGAAAGGTCCAAGAGGATCACCTGTTGCACGCCTGGCGCGACCATAAAGTGTGTTCCCATAGTATAATCTGGGTCCGGGCTGAGTAGCAAAATTCAACCCAACGTGATATGGCAGGCAATGAGGCGAACCTCTTGTAACATAACCTCACGGTCCACCGGATGAAGGCATTTTTGAAATCCACCAACAAGATCGAAGACCCACATCATCTCCACGGTCTTCAACAAACCAATTCACGACGCATGAAGAATGGCCTCCTCCGTAAACCCCAACTCCGAATCAGAGATCATTCAAGTATCCATTTAAAGAGCGCCAATCATGGAAAGCCCACCGGAGACTAAACGCCTCAGACAGTCCAACGCAATGGGACGGATACCACCACCGCTTGATCAACGGCGTGAGAGAGACCGACAATATACTCACCCAAGGCCTTAGGACACTTACCATCAAGAAAAGATTTACCACCAGGTGATGAATTGATTAACTCATCGATATAGTACGCAACAGTCATGCTAAAGCAATCCAAAAGGTGTGGGCACGAACCATCTCGCCACAAGATGTCCCACGAGAAGCTCTTAATCATATCAAGAACCACGCAGGAGATGCAATGAGGTTATGATGATCAATAGGTATATCAGCAAGTCAAGGAGCGTACTTAGCGGATGCTTAGCCTTTAGGTCCTCAAGCGGTAGTATCATTGTAAGGGCGACACGGTCAAGAAGAAGAACACCGATGCAAGCAAAGATAATGACCATCACAAATCTTCCTCCCACATTGCTCGACATTGGGCTCACCCAATTCCGTGTTTTCCTCCTCAATATTAGACCAAGTAGGGAGGGTTCATTAAACCTCTCTAACAAGTCGCAAACTACCACCAGCGTGCACTCCAAGACCGAATAGCATTAGCGATATATTCTTCTTCGACGTTGGCGCTTAGTAGAGCACACTGCACTCCATGTTACCCTCGGCAAAAGGTTTTAAGGAGACAAAGAGGCAAGGCTAACAAGCTAACCCAACAAGAAATGTCTTCGTGTGTGCATCACCTTATCAAGAACTCCTTTCAAAACACGCAGAATCCCAAACGACACTTTGGAGGATGGATTGACATGTGCAACCCTTTAGCGAGCAAAGTTTTAAGTGTAAATCAAAATTAGAGTGCTCTCCAAACCAACTCTTCAACGCAAGCGAAATGCCGAAGAGGAACTGGGGCTTAGCGAGGTCAAATAACACAAATCTAACAACACCATCACCACAATCGGGGGGTGGCACAAAATCAGATCCATGCCGACATTTTGAACGAAGAGTATGCGTCTTAAAGCAAACCCCACACAACCAAAGACCCATACGTTTCAACGTAACCTCAGCAGCCTAAAAAACAACCAGATTAGTGGCCAAAGAAAGTTTGGTGGTGGCTAGCGCATCTTCATTGAAATGACGATCACGAAGATGAGAAATCAACGAGGTTTTGGTAAGCCCATTCCCACTACCGTCTTGACAACCACTCAAACCCGCAAAGGGACAATGAAACCGAATAATAGCCATAGAGATTTTTTTTTTTTTTTTTTTTTTTTTCTTTTTATACAAACTTTAAGAAACCAAAGTAACTAAAAAAAACAAAGTATGCATGCATGATCCAATTGTGTTGGGATAGCGTGTAACAATAACCAAGGGGGATATCGTGGGCCCCACCAATACAAAAGACACATGCACAACGTCCCATATCATAAAGCCACCAACTCGCTACCCAAAAGTGGGAAAGCAACTCGCTACAGGTTTTATTTAAAAAGCAACTCGCTACCTTCAAATATTATTTAAACTATCAAACTGTCACTATCAAACTGTCATTTCCATGAGTAACCATGACAACCCGTCACTTTCATGTTGGGATACCAGGTCAACCGTCACTTCCATGAGTATCCATGACAACCCAGTAACGCACACACAAGATACGATAACAAGAACGAGGCCTTGGAAAGAAAGGGGACAGAAGGAAGCAGATGTAAAACCCAAAGAAAGCTAAAAACAAAAATGGAGGCAATCCAAAATCAACCGAGAGTGTTGATATAATGGTGAGGAGACCCCGGTGAGATCAAGCCAATCTCATGGAGGAGACGAACTCATGGAGAAGACAATCTCCAAAAATCGCCCACAATGTCGGATGATAAGAATCAAGAAAAGACAATCTCCTATTATTATTATTATTATTATTATTATTATTATTATTATTATTTATTAAAACATACCCTCCGTCTCAAAATTATTGCTTGAGACAAGAAACATAGTTTAATAAAAGTTGGGACCACTTTCATTTTCAACCAATCAAATAGAATATTCCTTCTTAGATTCTCTTGCTTTTACTTAATATGGAAAGTTTGACAATTAAATCGAGACATCCCAAAAAGGAATATGGGACTATTATTACGGAGACGGATGAGAATAATTTTACATAAAGTTGGATGAGAGTTTAAAACATATAGGTTAAAGCCCATGCATAATAATAATGGATCATGCATATATCAACTAATAATAATCTTTTATATAATAAGAGATTTTCAAAAACTGAAAAAATGATGTTGAAGTAATTGAAATTGTACCAACGAGAGTACTCAATTTTGCCCCGTAAAAGGATAAATGGAGTTGCCTTATTAGTCAATAGAAAGTAAAATTGAAATAATTTTATTAAACTCATATAACTTTCATCCATCAAAATATATGTATAATAATACATATGTCGGATTTGTAAAAAATAAAAATAAAAAATAAAAGTAATTATTAAAATTTTGGTCATAAAACTTTAAATAAGTATATGAACTTAAGTAAACTTATCAATTTTCATGTTTTTTAAATAACTTTATAAATTTAATAAATATTTTCTACACATTAAAACCCTTACATTTTTTAATTTAAAAAACAACGTCTATATTGTTGGTATTTATAAGTATTATTGATATTATATATTAAATTAACAGAAATAGTACTCGCATAAAATTTTTGCAAAAACTTTCTCACATACACATGCACATGTGTCAACTAAATATATATATAGTGACTAAAAGATAATAACGAGAAAGTTAAATGCAAAGTAATTGCTGGACGGACAACACTACACAAGTGTGTGAAACTTTTTTTTTCAAAAAATTATGTGTGTGTAGTTTTGCTCTTATTTTTATGTGTATGAACGAAACTAAAAATATTAAATTGAAAGACGCTGTTATCGCGATACTAAATGAATAAAGGGAAAACGCCTAAAAATGATCGAATTTGCTTATTTTTTTTCACAAGATCAAACTTTTTTTCTTCCTAAAGTAGTCAAAAACTTCATTAATTTTCCTATTGTAGCCTCTAATAAAAAATTAATTACATAAATTTACATAAATCATTCTTGTGGCTCTAAACAATTATACCATTCATCATTTAAATTTCTTTTGATGGATTTCACTTACATGTATGGTTTTTACAATCACACTCCTCTTACTGCCTCTCCATCTCTCTCTCTAGCACCACCACACCGACACCATAGCCACCTCCACCTCCACCGCCTTGCCACGCCACCATCATAAAAAAGATGCAAATTTAAGCTTAAAAGGAGCTCGTATGAGCTGTGAAAAAGCTTTGAAAATTAGCAGGTTTGCTTATGACCTTAAAACCAAACACACCCCACTGTCTAACTTAACACTTATGAAAAGCTACCAAAAGCTTTAATTAAAGCTTTCAACCACCTAAAATTTAATTGAAAAGGCTAAAAAAACTTAAAATTAAACAAACTAGAATAAGATAAGCTAAGAAGAAAATGAAAAAGCTTGTTTGTTGTTTTCTGAGGTGAAAACATCCCAAATGTACTATTTCAAGCATAATTAAAAGCCTTTAAACCTGAAAGCTAAAACTTCTATTTTACAAAATATTAAATACAAGCTAATAAGGATTTAGAAAAGTTAAATTATGAAAATTTTGAAGAAGGTTAAAGCTAAATTAAAGACAAGCTAATAAGGATTTAGAAAAGCTAAATTAATGCACCTATATGGATTATTATGCACCTTAACACCTGTTATGTAGAATTATGGATTAAAAGGAATTTTTGACTTTTATATGAATAAGTATGCAATTTTATGAATCTATTGTCCTAGATAAACCTAAATGAGAGTGACTCAACTAGTTTATACCTTTGAAACAGACTAAAACACAAAGATCACCACTAAACCAAACACCCCTTTTAAAACTCTTTTGAAACTTTTGAAAAGCAACTTAATGAAATAAGCTCTGAGACCTTAAAACATATTAATATAAAGTTATGATAAGTTATTTTAAACACTTTTAAACTACTTTAAACAACTAAAAACATATTTAACTCTAATATGCAATTTAAGACATACTTTGATGTAAAACGGTGAAATATGAACTTACAAACTCGTGTGCTCAAAACCAGGGTAACAATCAATGTCTACAAGCTCTAGCTTGTTAGAAACAAGCTAGTAAAGTCCACCTGGATTTTTCATTACAAGCCACTTCCAAAAGCTATCCATAGTCACTTGTATAGGTAATTTTGGAACTTTTTTAGAATGTGACTGATTTTAATGGTTGAAGTAGGTTAGAGTCAGGTTATGAGAGCTTTATTTAAACAGCTTATCGAAGAAAAACATAAAGTCTACTCTTGAACGGATACCTTAAATTTTCTACTAGACTAGGTTGCATCTTAAGCTAGTAGTCAAGGTCAGTAAGTAGTTAAAACATAAAGAGTAATCAAAATGGTGAATCGATTGTATTATATTAATCAAATGTAGCAATGCATTTGTTCACTCAAGGATTTACTACGCACTTCGTAAGTTTCTCACCATACAAACATATCGACAGAGAATTTAATAGTAACGCATTACACTTAACTTAGGTGTGACGAGTTATACACATGTGTTTGTAATGGAAGTATGGCAAAAGTGGCGGCGGCAGGGGCGGATGGTTGCGATAAAGCGGTGGATGGTGGTTGCCCGAATTATTTTAAGTTTATAGCTACAAGGACTAAATGTGTAAATTATTAGTGCATTGTGGACCTTTATGTAATCGACTCTCGGATGAATGGTATAATTGTTTAGAGCCATGGAGGACGATTTATGTAAATTTATGTAATTAATTTATCATTAGAGGCTACAATAGGAAAATCAAAGAAGTTTTGACTACTTTAGGAAAAAAAACATGCCCACAAAAGTTAAAAAAAGCTAAGTTCGACGCTTTTTAGACATTTTTCCCATGAATAAATGAGATTATACATATACGAACAACTAATGGTCTTTATGATATTTAGTAAGAATGTTCAAAAAAGCTATTATTTTTTACTATCAACGTTCAATACCGACTCATGTTCTTCATCTTTATAAGTTTAACTTTCGCGTAAACGGATTCAAGAAACAAAGTGCGGCTAAAATTATTATTAACATGAATATAAATATCAAAATGTAAGCACGTCCCGACCGTTTACTCTGACATGAAAACATATACACGATATTGTGCATATAGCAACAACGCATGTAAATATTCTTAAAATCTTAAATAACAATATCCAAAAAAGCATTTTTTTAAGAGTCGTTACTTGTTATTAAACATGCATAATGCTTAAAACATGATAGTAATAGCTAAATTTAAACTATAAATAATGACAACATTATGTTAGTTAAACAAAATCAAATCTTTCATCTAATAAAAAACTATACAACATATTAATTGATATAACAAATATAATTCTGTAAAAAGTATAGTGATAATGAAGTGGAAGACGTTTTTTAATGAAACAAACACGTTTCATGATTATGATTATAACCTATATGATGATGATGACTACGAAGATTTGACTGGAGAGAAACTAGCTATTCGTGATGCTTTTGATATAAAGGTCCGTGGTCATACTAGATGTTCGTAGTTTTGTATAGTAGTTTTCATAAGTCTTGGTTTGTCACACTTCTGATAAGTTAGGTCTGAAGCACAAACGATGCGTGATAGCCCGTCTGATTAACGGTTGTAATGTAAGATTCACTCACATCTTATATTCTTAAATGTTTTTGGTGCAATAAAACTTACGGGTGTATTAAACACCTTTTACCAAAAATAAATAAATAAATATTATGTAAAAACTTGCATGTACACAAGTATTTTAACTATACAATTACATAATATTATAAAAAAAAAATTTATTCGACAACTATGTATATGCACTCGGACAAACTTTTTTATGCCAAAATAAAAATTCACAAGATAAAATTTTACATTTTTTAATAAATTATATTATTAAAATCAGATAATATATAATTTGTATTTACAGACAAATAAAGTTAAGATGTATTGAGACGTATATCAAAATACGTTAAATAAAATTTAATTTATGTCAAAGTCTGATGCACGTATAAAATATATAATTAGTTGAATAATATTGATTGGTTAGATAAAATATACTAGCTGCACATGCAACTAGCTTATACACGCGTTACCCTTTGATAGCAAAATACAATTTGGTTACGAAAGTACCATGTCATCTATTTTGCTTTAGGAAGGTTCTTCAATATATCATACAAATAGCATACCGACACCCCAAAGGACAAACGAACGGTCTCTTTATAGTTCGGTTAAGACTAGGATAAGATAAGGGAAAGTCGGCATACATGGATATTGATATTTATTTCGAACGGAAATTGTTTCCGTGACTAAAATATAACCATGTCACTAAAAGTAACATTTCTAGTTATTTAATGATGACATAATGGTAATGGTCTGAACATGCATTTTACTTGTTACTCTTTTTTAAGTTGCATGTATTATTATTTCAATCGAACTATTTAATAACTAACATTTTGAATTTCGATAATTGTGTGAATTGAATTTCATAAATGCTTCATTCAATAATTAAAAATACTTCGATCGATACACAGATTTAAAAAGTTAGTTATTGAATAATCCGATTGAAATGCAATTTCAGACAATTAGCCGCTTAATGTTTGGCTTTAAATTTTGAATATAAGACGTTATTATAAACAAGATGTCACAAAAATAAGAGAACCTTGGGGAATTCTTATACATCTTTTTAGCTAAACAATTTCCGTGACTCATATATGAACCAAGTCAATAAGAGCGAGTCTTTAGTTAATATATGGTTGTTTCAGTTAGGGTAGAATTGATAGTTATTGTGTATATCGGAATTCTCAAGGTAAATCATTCAAAGCAAATGATAGAGTACACCCAAATGATAAATGCAATCACAAGTTGTGACTTATACATCTATATATATTGTTGGCCTTATCTAATTTTGTGAAGTTTCTTAACAAACCCTATAACTTATGCCTTTAGACTAGGGGTGTTCATCGGTTCGGCTCGGTTTGTTCGGTTAATTTTTTTTTCTGGGTATAACCGAGAACCGAACCGAACCGAATTTAAATTTAACTAAACCGAACCGAAAACCGAACCGAAAACCGAAAACCGAACCCCAATAACCGAAAATCGAACCGAATAAACCGAATTACCAAAATTTAATAATTTATTCATTTATTTATATATATTTTTGAAAAAAAATAGTTTTCAAGCTTAAAAGTATATATATATATTATAAAAGAGTTTTAATATATTTTTTAATATAAATATATAAAAAAATATATATTTATTTAATTTTGCTTTGGCTTGATTAAGAAACCATAATCAACCGAAACCGAACTTTTATTTCGGTTCGGTTCGGTTTTGGCAAATTCGGTTCTGTTACGAGTTCGTCTTGCTATTTCTGCTTATTCAATATTACCCAACCCATGAACACCCCTACTTTAGACCATTCCCGATGATTGCTCATATCATTCCCGATGATGGGTTGAGGTGGATTTAAATATGGTTTAAAATTTGGATTCGTTGTAGATATGAAAAAGAAATAAGAGAAATAAATTATATTTTTTGTAATATTTGTTTAAATAATTAATTTATATGAAAAATAGAAATGGGACAAAATTTCCGTCGAGGATAGCCAAATGTCACGACCCGCCTATTTTACAAGTATGTTCTGATTCCTGATTATTCTACACTCTCACGAAAGGCCTCGATAAGCTTGGAAGACTTTCGAAGTTTCATGAAGATGGTGGATAATCTTCAAGCTTTTGGAAGACATTAGATGTTTAAATTTGAGTTTACTAGAAGCTTATGAAATATCATAAGCTGTAAGCTTCCTCATGAATAAGTAGAAACTCAGTATAGACTAGTATAAATAGTGATGCCTCATTTGTAAAGTTCATCCATAGAAACTCATTCAGAAAGCTCTCAGAAAGCTCTAAGTAATACAAAGCATTTTCATTCCACTTGTTCCTTTCTAGAAACTATCTTCGCTGCATACATCGCTGAGTATTCGAAAGGCACGAGCTTAGTCGAGACTATGCCGCGACTCGAGACCTCAGAGACAAGTCCGCGACAAGCGGTATCGAGCCGTGTCGATTCAAGCGCGACGGCAAACGAGACCGAAAATCAGCGCTAGCGGAAAGTGCGATCATCGATGAGAGGCAAGGTCGTGATGACAAGCGCCAAGACCCAAAGAAGAGAGGTGCGCCAAGGACATTATGTCGAGCTTTGATAAGAGATTGGCGTGTCGAGACATCCGTGTTTGAGTCAAGACCCAAGTCGGTGGCTTGGATGGTCTAGACACCGAGTTTACGACCATGACGATGACTTTGAGGTCATCAATACGCTAGCGGTGAATTTAAGCTGAAATCAATGGCCTAAAAGAGTTGTTTGTAGGCAAAATCTCCAACATCGAAGACCATCGAAGACTCGTGTCGGCTGTAGTGCTAGGCGCAAGCGATCCATGGCTAACTGAGGTGAAACGCTGGTAATAATAATCAAGATCGATGTTCCAAACCATCACCGCTCGCGGGAAAGCCGGAAGCCAGGCGTTGATGATTTCATGGGAGATGGAGCAATACTGAGGGCGCCAACATTACTTGATGATGATATCAAGATCAAGATGGCGACCCGACACTTGAAGGATACCGCTAAGATGAAGCGGAGACGCCGATATGGAGATATCGAGCGAGGTACGCTGTACTATCAATACTCAATGATTTTGTATGCGAACTTAAGATAATTTTATCCCAGAATGCTAAGAACGAAGCAAAGAGCCTCGGCCAGAACTTAAGCATTCCTAACGATCCCGGATTATGTTAAGGAATTTACTACACTAACCTTGGAGATTCCGACCTTCCGAACAAGACTCTCTTTTATTTCCTCGATGGTTTACAAGGATGGGCTAAGACGGAGCTAGAGACGCTGGAGTTCAAGACCTCGCCACGGCTATCGCCCATGCCGAGGGCTTGATCGACTTTAGTTCGAGGCGGAAACGCTCAGTCAAGGATCGAAAGCGAGCCACGATAGCGCGGGGGAGAAAGTCGCCAGCAAAGACGATAATACACATAAACCACCAACCGAAAGAATAAAGACGAAGACGGCCTTTTAAGTGAGTGGATGCTTCATATGCGACGGACCTCACAGAGCTCGAGATCGCCTTCCTAAGAAAGCAAGCCTTAATGGAATGACTGCTCGCAAGACGCGCCCGCTGATGGCGGACGCATGAGCTCGACGAGGATCTTGAATGCAATCAAGGCCAAGACGAGGTACCGAAGTTGTAGGGAAAGGATTGCAATTTGTGAAGCAACCATCAATGGGACCAAGGTACGCTTAGTAGATTCCTGCCACTCATAATTTCGTGTCGGTTGATGAAGCCTGTTTCGCTAAGGATTAGCACTCACGAAAGGGAGTGGAACGCTCAAGCCGCAGAATTCAAGGCCAAACCGATGGAAGGAGCGGCCAAGGATGTTCAAGCCAAGATCGGAGAAATGGAAGCGGATTTGATTGACTGTCGGTGGTCCCGATGGATGATTTTGATGCGGTTCTTGGGTCGAGTTCCTCGATAAGGTACGAGCTTCCTATGCCATTTGCTAACTCTTTATGTATCCTAGATGGGGAAAGACTTGCATGGTTAGCACGGAGCGGGATTCTAAGTGTGAGCTTAAGACCCTTCGCCATGCAATTCAAGAAAGGGTACAACAAGAGCGAGCCTTGCTATTCGGCGGTAACAAGGCTAGAAACGGATGGCGATTCGGCAAAGTAGAGGTACCGAAAGAGATCGAAGGGTACTGAGGAGTTCAAGGACGGATGCCCAAGGAGTTGCCCGAAGCTACCACCCAGAGGAGCGGATCATACCATCGAGTTGGAACCGGTTCCAAGCCACCCGCTAAAGCCCCCCACCGAATGCCACCACCAGTCGAGGAGTTGCGAAACAACTCAAGGATCCGCTGGACGCGGGCTATGTTCGACCGAAAGCCCCGACGGTGCAACCGTGCTATTTCAAAGTGAAGAAGGACGGATCCTTACGGATGCGATAGACCACCGGCACTTAACAAGGTAACGATTAAGAACAAGTACCCTATTCTCTTATTATGATTTGTTTGATCAACTTGGAAAGGCGAGATACTTCCGTTAGACTGAGATCGGGTACTATCAAGCACGGATAGCGGAGGAGACGAGGCTAAGACGACGCAGGTCACAAGGTATGGATCTCACGAGTTCTTAGTCATGCCATTCGCTTAACAAATGCTCCCGCTACTTTTTGCACCCTTATGAATAAGTTATTTCAATCGTGCCTTGATAAGTTCGTGGTGGTATACTGGACGATATTGTTGTTTATAGTCATACCCGAAGAGCATGTCTTGCATCCAAGCATGTGTTTCAAGTTACATGAAAACGAGCTTTATGTAAAGTCGAGAAATGCTCTTCGCCCAAGACGAAGTCGAGTTCTCGGGACACAAGATCAAAGACTGAGGATTGATGATGGACGGGCAAAAGTAAAAGCTATCCAAGATGGGAACCACCAACCAAGGTAACGGAGTTACGATCTTTCTTGGCTCGGTGAACTATTATCTGGGTTTATCGGGGGTACTTAACAGCATCTCCCTCGACTCGACCTATCGAAGAACAAAGCTTGAGTCGGGACAGTGCGCCAAGCGCGCTCGAGAGTTTCAAGAAAGCGGTTATGGAAGAACCGTGTTGAGACCACCGATGTAACTATGCCTTCGAAGTTACACACTGATGCACCTGACTTTGCTATCGGAGGAGTTCTAATGTTAAGGACACCCGATCGCATTCGAGAGTCTAAACTAAACGAGACGGAAAGGAAGTACACCGCGCAAGAGAAAGAATGACGGCGATCGTCCATTGCTTACGGACTTGGAGGCATTATTTGTCGGGTTCGAGATTCGCGATCAAGACGGACAATGTTGCTACAAGCTACTTTCAAACCCAAAAAAGTTAAGTCCCAAGCAAGCTCTTGGCAAGACTTCCCAGCCGAGTTCGACTATCACTGAGTACAAGCCGGGAAGGCTAATGTGGTAGCCGATGCATCGAGTCGCATATGAGTTTGCAGCAATCACCCAAGCCCAATTCTTCCTCCAAGACCGAATTAAGGAAGGATTGAACATGATCCTTTGCCGAAGCTCGTGGCCCTAGCAAGAGATGGAAAGACTCGAGATTTCGCTTAAAGGAGACATGTTGTTTACCAAAGGAGATCGGCTTTACGTGCCTAAGCCGGGTGATCTTAGACGGTTAATCTTGAAGAGTGTCATGATTCGGCGGGCCGGCCATCCGGGATCAAGCAGGACGCTGGCACTGGTCAAGGCACTTATTATCGCCAAGGATGGAGGACGACGTCGAGACATTCGCGAACGCCGCTTTATTTGCCAACAAGACAAGATAGAGCAAAAGAAACCGAGGATCGCTGGAGCTCTACCGACGCCTGCGGACCATGGGAAAGTTTCCATGGACTTTATCACACGCTCGCAAGTCGGAAGGAAACCAAGTATTATTGCGTGGTCGATCGATTCTCAAGTATGGAACTTTCATCGCCGCACCAATTCGATGTTACCGCGAAGAGACGGCTAAGCTTTTCTTTAAAAATGTGGTGAAGCATTGGGAGCGCCATGTGATCGTTAGTGATCGAGATCCAAGATTCACTGTGGCGCTGACGGAGTTGTTCAAGATCACGGGAACGGATTTGAACTTCTACGAGTTTCCATCCCAAACGGACGCAAACGGAGAGGCGAACACACTATCGAGTTTCATCTTCGCACTATGCGAGTGCCAACCAACATGATTGGGCTAAACCTCGACGCTGCTCAATTCTCGCACAACATGCAAAGGAGTGAAGCCACGGGAAGAGTCCTTTCGAAGTGGTCACGGGCCAACCATCGACCGAATGCCCAGCCGATCATACATAGGGAGTAGTACCGCCACTTACAAGACGACGAGGAATGGCACGAGTGTCGGACTTCGTCCGGTTTCATGGATAAAGCCAAGAAAATGAAGGTCAAGGATGAAAGAGGAGACACGTCGAGTCCGAGGCTCTGAGATCAGATGGCGAAGCTTGCCCTCAACAATTCAAATCACCAAGGAAGGTGCATAAAGGTTTGATACGGAGGTACGGGCCCTTCCTGATTGGACGCGTTGGAAAGGTTTCATCGACTTCAACATACACCAAGTCAAGATCCATCCGCCTTCCACGCTAGCCTTCTCAAGCCTTATCATAAGGACGAGGAAGACTCTGAACAGGGGTGTCCAAGCGGGCACCAATCAAGGTTGTTACTCGCACGATCGAGGTTCGATGAGATCTTGCCTGATCGCACGATACTGGAGACGCAGGAGTGCCAAGCTATAATGAGTACTGATCAAGTGGCGACCTGCCTTGAGTGAAGCAAGTCGAAGTTTCAAGACTTGTTGTGGCAATTTGCGACAAGATCAATATCACGAGGATGGCACGACGAGGACGCCGCGAGCTTAGTGCGGGGAGGATGTCACGACCCACTTATTTTTACAAGTATGTTCGGGATTCCTGATTATTCTACACTTCTCACGAAAGGCCTGGATAAGCTCGAAGACTTTGGAAGCTCCATGGAAGACAAAGGATAATCTTGAAGCTTTTGGAAGACATTAGATAAATGGAAATTTGTAGTTTACTGTGGTTTATGGAAATATCATGCTGTGGCTTCCCAAGGAATAAGTAAACTCAGATAGACTAAGTATAAATAGTGATGCCTCATTTGTAAAGTTCATCCATAAACTCATTCAGAAAGCTCTCAGAAAGTTTCAAGAATACAAGATTTCCTTTCATTCCACTTGCTCCTTTCTTAGAAACTATCTTCGCTGCATACATCGCTGAGTATTCGAAAGGTCGAGCTTAGTCGAGACTAAGTACCACACGGGAGACCTTGTAGAGACAAGTCCGTGACACAAAGCCCAACAAATCACACGGGATGAGATTCTGGACAAAAAACCACGCGTGATGCTAAAGAGGATAAACCTAATAATTGGTTTGGCACAACTTTGAACCCAAACCCGCTAAACCCACGTACCAAACACATCGTTAATGTATTGCACAATTACACATTAGAAATGTTCGCTAATAGATAACATAGAGATAGTTGAGCATATCAAAATCAATTTGGTGTTAAAATGTATCAAATGTTCTCATATAACATTTGCAAATATAATAGACAACTCATTTGACTTCTCAAACCCACTTTCAACCTCAATCCTTTTTATATACAACCTATATTTCTCAAATCAAAAAACAACTTCTATGTATTTGGTCTATAAGAAAAAAAGCTAGTTGACGTTGATGTGGCGAGATTGTTTAGTCTCTTTTACGGTCATCGTTACTAGTAGCCTTACAAAAATACAAAAGACACATCTTATAAGTTAAAATAGTACATTGATTATTGTATGGACATGTTAAAAAAATTATATAATTAGTATGGACAAGTTTTCTCTAAAATATATAATTTAGGTCATCTTATATGGAATCGTGCTTCTTAAGTAATTATATTTTCAAGATTGTATATTTTCAGCAAAGTAAAACGTTTGATTAGTGTTTGTTTAGTGCATTTGTTGATAGGTCGCTTTTCAAGAAGTGACTCAATCCCTTTCATTTTCCCCCGCTACATCATATTTCTCTTGATGGTGAGCTGCGATTGACGTCGTCTCAAAGAAGCGACCACACTATAAAAAAACATACCCCACAAAAATATCTTTTATATATAATTAAATACACAAAAACACACACAACCAACACATTATACCGGTTGTTCCTGCGAACGATTGAAAGAAAAACTAAGTTGTTGATCGATCGCCACTTTCTTGCTACAACAATGGAAATCGATCGGGACCACTGAACAATCGATCCTTTTTTCTACTACTGGGGGCAGCCGTGGGTGCCGGAAAGAGAGACAATATCTACATTTGGCCTTAAATTATTTTGTGAAGTTTTTAAGTTACACCATGTCCCACATCAAACTTTCAACATATTAGGACACTCGAATTCTCAAAAGTATCCATTAACATTATCACATCACAACTCAAAACAATATCGTAGTCATAGAAAATATCATACTCATGGCTTCCAAACTTCACATGCTTATCATACCTTTAATGTGCCCGGGTCACCTCATTCCAATGGTTGACATGGCCAAGCTCATAGCACAACAATCAGTGACAGTCACCATTGTCATCACGCCTCGTAACGCTGAACGGTATGGCTCGGTCCTAGACCGTGCCATAGCATCCGGACTTCCTGTCCATATCCTTCAGCTCCGGTTCCCTACCGCAGAGAACGGATTACCCAACGGATGTGAAAGTGTAGATGATTTACCGACATTTAGTTTGTCAAAGAACTTTTTCGACGCGTGTGGTATGCTTCAAACACCGCTAGAAGAAGTGTTTAATGAACTTAAACCTAAGCCGAGTTGTATCATTTCTGACAAACATTTATCATGGACAGCGGATGTCGCTAAAAAGTTTCAACTTCCTTGGGTTATCTTTGATGGAATGAGTTGCTTCACTCAGTTAGCATCACACAATTTATGTGTCTCCAAGGTTCATGAACATGTTGAGGAATCGGAGCCATTTGTCTTGCCGGGTTTGCCCGATAAAATAACAATGGCTAAATCCAGTTGCCCGGGTTATTCAATCCGGGCAACAGTGCAAGAGGAAAGGAATTGAAGAGTATTCGTGAACAAGTTAGAGCGACCGAATTGGGAGCATACGGAATAATTATAAACAGTTTCGAGGAGCTGGAAAAAAGATATATGGACGAATATCGTAAGATAAAACAAGGTAGAGTTTGGTGTATTGGACCATTTTCAAATTCCAACAAAAACGATTTGGATAAAGCGCAACGTGGAAACAACGAGTCTATCAATAACCATTACTGCATAAAGTGGCTTGATTCGCAACATAAATCTAGTGTGATCTATGCGTGTTTAGGGAGCCTTACACGACTAACACCACTACAGTTCATAGAACTCGCTCTAGGCTTAGAAGATTCAAAATTCTCATTTATTTTGGTTGTGAAAGGTGGAAGTCGAACTGAAGAGGTAGAAAAATGGTTAGCTGAAGACGGGTTTGAAGATAGAGTGAAAGGAAGAGGGGTTTTAGTCCGTGGATGGGCTCCACAAGTGCTGATCCTATCGCACCCAGCCGTTGGTGCATTTTTGACACATTGTGGTTGGAACTCAACTATCGAAGGAATTTGTGCTGGTTTGCCAATGATCACATGGCCACAATTCGCAGAGCAGTTTTATAACGAGAGGTTGGTTGTTCAAGTAGCGGGTACTGGTGTGGAAGTTGGGGCTAAAAGAGTGATTCATTTAGAGGATGAGGATGGAGTTGGGATACAAGTGAAACGAGACGATGTTTGCAATGCTGTGACGAGAATAATGAGTGAAGGCCCGGAAGCAGAAACAAGAAGAGAAAAGGCTAAATATTTCAAAGAAATGGCTGAAAAAGCGTTAGAAGAAGGAGGATCATCACAGCTTAATTTGAAATTGTTTATCCAAGATATCACGCTACATACAAACAAGGGCATAGCAGGCTGATTATAGCAATTGCTAGAGATCTATATAAATGTTAATGTGATGATTTTTACTTTGATTTCAAATTCTTTTGTTTCAAGAAATCGCAACTCACGAGATTGTTTTTTTTCTATTATTAATGGCGAAATTTATACAGGACCCTAGCAAGAAGCTAGGGAAACAAAAATTACAAAGTAGCTAGAAGAGCGTTACAGGCTTGTCGAACCACTCAATCCAGTTAATCAAACCATTCTTAAATCTGTTGCTAATCCAATTGAAGGAGGAGAGCTTGATGTCATTTAAAAGGAAATCTTTCTTGGGCCTTTTTACACCGAAAGTGAAACCGTTTCTATATTGGCAAAGGTGCTATAAAGTAGCTTGGATCTTGAAGAATATGGTGCGTGAAGACTTGAGCTTAGCTTTGGTTGTTAAATTTAAAGCATCTTCAAGGGACGTGACTCTTGCATTATGTTCCACCAATTTGGCACATCTAACCATGCCTTCTCGGCTAAGAAACAAGAGGCAAAGATGTGATTTTCAGTTTTTCACATATGGGGCATCTAATCGAGTTCAAGTCGATACCATTATCATCTAGGTTGCATAGTGTAGGCATTCTTTGATTGGCAATTCTCCATAAGGTGGCATTAACTTTCGTGGGCACGAGCTTTTAATTTCCATTTGAGGAGAAGTGGGGGTGGGTGTGGGAGACATGTTGGATATAGCGACAAGGAAGATTAACTGAAATGGTTCTTGAATCATTGAGACTACATTCTCATCAGTGTCGTAGTTAAGCAAACGGAAGCCTTGTACGAGAACTTATATGATAAGTAACCATAACGATCCAAAATATATTTTATCAACCATTGAAACAAAAAAAACGTAGTAATTTAATGCTTTAGATTCAAATTTACATATAAATATACATCGTAAAACTATATCACATTTAAAAATTTTGTTGAATGTGAATTTTGAGGCACCAATTATATAAAACGAGATGTACATTTTGAGGCCCCTAAAGATTTGAGGCCCTATGCAGTAGCACACCTCATATACGGCTCTGATTCCCATGAAATATACAAACTAGAAAGGTAGAGGTTGGAGAGAAGGTTGCTTAATTCATTTACTTTACAAGTCTCAGCTTTTGGCCTTACACTACACATCCAATACCAGTTAAACGAAGCCCAAAAGGAAGGGATTGACCCATGGTAACATTGTAAGCAGGTTGCTGAGGCAGAATAGTAGTGACATGCTGATACGGGATGGCGGTAGGTGCTCTTTCACTTACAAGGCAATTTTGATTACCATCAAGTCAAAATAATACAGGAAAAAAGTCTTGTTATGGGTGTTTGATCGTAAACTTGATTTAGTCCAATAAAGATTGGACTATCAATAAGCCCAAGCCCATGAAGAAGAAGCTTCTAGAATGACGAAGAATGATCTTAAAAAATATCCATAGAAGTGTGTAGAATATTGTAGCAAAGTATGATATAAATATCTAGTAACAATTATCTAGGTTTAGATATGTAGATAAGGATGATGAGGTATTAGAAATATCTAGTTAAACTTATCTAGATATGATATGAATTATTAAGATGATGCAAGAAGTATCCATGGAAAAATCATTTATCTAGAATCTTCCATGGAGTAGTATAAATAGGTGTTAGGGCGATGCATTTGTAATGAAGAAAAGCTTAAGCAATAAAGTAATATTCTAAAAGTTCTCTAAGTGTTTCTCTCTTCCTATAAGCCTAAAAGGCCACAGTGTTTCCAACAAATTTGGTATCAGAGCTAGAAGATCAAGATGTCGAACATGATGAACTTGTTTAAATTTCCTCGTCTTACTAAAGATAACTATGGTAGTTGGTGCATTCGAATGAAGGCGTTACTCGGTTCACATGATGTATGGGAGATAGTCGAGAAAGGTGTTGAGAATGTTGATGATGAAAGTTCGTTAAGTGTCGCCCAAAGGGTGGAGTTGCAAAATGCGAGAAAGGAGGATCAAAGTGCTTTTACACTCATCTATCAATGTCTTGATGATGCGGTGTTTGAGAAAGTTGCAAATGCAACAATTTCTAAGGAAGCGTGGGAGATCCTTCAAAATGTTTTTAAAGGAATTGATAAGGCGAAAAAGGTACGTCTTTAAACTCTTAGAGAAGAGTTTGAAAAATTTCAAATGGAGGAATCCGAAACCATTTCGGATTATTTCACTTGTGTCTTGACCATTTTAAATGAAATGAAGAAAAATGGTGAAAGCTTGAGTGACACAAGGGTGATAGAAAAGATTCTTCGCTCTTTGCCACCAAGCTTTGATTACATTGTTGTGGTCATAGAGGAGTCAAAAGACATAGACTCTATGACCATTGATTAACTCATGGGATCTTTACAAGCCCATAAAGAGAAGTTGAAGAAAAGAAGGGGGAAAGAACCCTTGGAGCAAGCTTTATACTCAAAGGTCTCTTTCAAAAAAAAAGAGAAAAGAGCTTTCTACGCGGAAAGGAGCAAGGACGAGGAAGCGGTACTTTTCGAGGTCGTGGTGGTTTTCAAGGCCGAGGAAGAGGAAGAGAAGATGTCAACAATGAAGATGAAAACCAATGGTCTTCGTATCGAAGAGGTCGTGGGAGAGGCTTTCAATCTCAAAGAGGAGGTAAGCCCCATATACAATGTTACAATTGTCGCAAATATGATCATTATGCCAATGAGTGTAGTAGCTCAAGACAAGTGGAAGAAAAAACTAATCTTGTGGAGGTAGAAGACAAAGATGAGCTTACCTTGCTAATGGCAAGACATGACGAACAAGAAGAGAGGAAAGAGCCATGGCATATAGATTCCGCTGCAAGTAACCATATGACAGGTGAAGAAGACTTGTTCGTGGAGATGGAGAAAAGTAAAGGTAATGTCACATTTGGAGATGAATCAAAGGCATCGGTAAAAGGAAAAGGTAAAATACTTATCCGAGCTAAAGATGGAAGTCACCAATATATTTCGGACGTATACAATGTGCCCAACCTTAAAAGTAACATTTTAAGTGTGGGGCAACTTTTAAAGAAAAATTCCGATATTCTTTTCAAAGATCGTATTTCTATAATAAGAAATCCTAAAGGAAATATCATAGCAAAAGTGCCAATAACTAAAAACGAATGTTCCTTCTAAACATTCAACATGATTTAGATAAGTGCTAAAGAGTTGTTTGAAGGATCATTCGTGGCTTTGGCACATGAGGTACGGGCACTTAAACTTTGGCGACTTAAAGTTATTATCTTCAAAGGAAATGGTGAAAGAGTTAGATCAAATTGATCATCCCAATCAAGCTTGTGAAGGATGCCTTTTTGGGAAGCATGATAGGAGTTCGTTCCCGAAAGAAGCAACATCAAGAGCTAAGGAGCCTATACAACTAATTCACACGAATTCGTGCGGTCCCATTACTCCACCCTCTCACTGGTAAGAATCTTTATTTCATGCTCTTATTGATGACTTTTCAAGAAAGACTTGGGTATATTTTATAAAAGAAAATCCCAAGCTTTTGAAGGTTTTATGACATTTAAAGCCATGGTAGAAAAGGAGAAAGATTTAAAAGTTAAATTTATGAGATCCGATAGAGGTGGAGAATTTTCATCAAAATAATTTAACAAATTTTGTGAGGATAATGGGATCCGGAGATTTCTAATGAATCCTTACTCCCCACAACAAAATAGAGTGGTGGAAAGAAAGAATATAACCATTCTCAATATGGTCCGAAGCATGTTGAAAAATAAGAAAATGCCATAGGATTTTTGGGCCAAAGCGGTTAATTGTGTAGTATATCTATTGAACTGGTCTCCATCGGAGTGTTTAGACAATAAGACTCCACAAGAAGCATGGAATGGGTTGAAGCCTACCATCTCTCACCTAAGGGTATTCAGAAGCATAGCATATCCACGTTTTGAGCCAAAGGCGATCCAAGCTTGATGATAGAAGTGAGAAGCATGTGTTTGTTGGCTACGACAAACACTCGAAAGGTTATAATCTCTATAATCCAATCACAAGGATGGTGGTAGTGAGTAGAGATGTGGAGTTCGATGGAGAAGAAGCAAGGGATTGGAGCATTGAGGAAAATGAAAGGTATGAGTTTCTTCCTATGACTGATGAAGAAGAGACGGATGAATCAAGTGAAGAGGTCCAACAACCTCAAATTACAACTCTAACCCAAGACTCACCTTCAAATTCAAGTGAAGGAGAACCAAAGACAAGAAGTTTGAAGGAGCTCTATGAGGTAACTGACGAGATACCCCTTCTTTGTTTATATGCTGACTATGAACCTTTAGTTTTTGAAGAGTCTATGAAAAGAAAGAAATGGAGACAAGCCATGGACGAGGAGATAAAGTCAATAGAAAAGAATGATATGTGGGAGTTGACGACCCTTCCGAAAGGCCAAAAGGCTATTGGAGTCAAGTGGGTATACAAGGCCAAGAAAAACGCCAAAGGCGAAGTGGAGAAGTACAAGGCAAGAGTTGTGGCAAAAGGTTACAAGCTGAAGCATGGTATCGACTATGAAGAGGTATATGCTCATGTTGCTCACTTAGAAACTATTAGAATGATTATTTCTATTGCTGCTCATTATAGGTGGAAAATCCACCAAATGTATGTGAAGTCGGCATTTCTAAACGGACTTCTCGAAGAAGAAGTTTATGTGGAACAACCGGAGGGATATATTGCCAAAGGGCAAGAAGGTAAAGGGCTAAGGTTGAAAAAGGACTTATATGGTCTAAAGCAGGCACCACATGCTTGGAATACTAGAATTGACAAGTATTTCCAAGAACATGGTTTTACAAAATGCCTAAGTGAATATGTACTTTACATGAAATTTGGAAATGGAAGTATGTTGCTCGTCTGCTTGTATGTGGACTATTTGATCTTTACATGAAATTCTCCAAGCATGATTGATGAACTCAAGAGGTCAATGACGAAAGAATTCGAGAAGACAAACATAGGACTTATGTCTTATTATCTTGACATTGAGGTGAAACAAACATTTGAAGGAATCTTCATATGTCAAGAAGGATATGCCAAGGAGATATTAAAAAAGTTCAGCATGGATAAGTGTAATCCCGTTGGCACCCCATAGAACATAAGGCAAAGCTTTCTAAGCATGACGGAGGACAAGCGGTAGACTCAACTCTATTCAAGAGTCTCGTTGGAAGTTTGCGTTATTTGACATGTACAAGACCCAATATACTCTTTGCGGTTGGACTGATTAGTCGTTTCATGGAATAGCCTATGACAAAACATTTGGAAATTACGAAGAGGATCCTCTGGTATATAAAAGGTACCATAGATTATGGTATGTTTTATTCAAAAGGTGAAGACTTCAAGCTGGTTGGATATAGCGATAGTGACTGGGCTGGAAATAAAGACGATGGAAGAAGTACAACATGATTCATATTCTTCCTATGTAACAATGATTTACATGGTCTTCAAAGAAGCAACCAATTGTTACCTTGTCCATTTGTGAGGTGGAGTATGTAGCTGCAACATCGTGTGTATGTCACGCAATTTGGCTTAAAAGTACGCTAAAGGAGCTACACATGAAGCAAGAAGAAGGGACTGAGATCTACATGGATAACAAGTCGGCAATCGACTTAGCGAAAAATCCAGTCTACCATGATCGAGTAAGCGTATCAACACTCGTTATCACTTTATTCGAGAGTGCATTGCAAGGAAGGATGTCCAAGTGATACATACGTGGTCCGAAGAACAAGTTGCAGATATCTTCACCAAGCCACTCAACGAGAAAGATTTCTTAAGGGAGGTGTTGGATCGTAAACTTGATTTAGTCCAATAAATATTGGACTATCAATGAAAGCCCAAGCCCATGATAAAGAAGCTTCTAGAATGACGAAGAATGATCCTAAAAAATATCCATTAAAGTGTGTAGAATATTGTAGTAAAGTATGATAGAAATATCTAGTAACAATTATCTAGATTTAGATATGTAGATAAAGATGATGAAGTATTAGAAATGTCTAGTTAAACTTATCTAGATAGGATAAGAATTATCAAGATGATGCAATAAGTATCCACGGAAAAATCTTGTATCTAGAACCTTTCATGAATTAGTATAAATAGGTGTTAGGGTGATGCATTTTAATGAAAAAAGCTTAAGCAATAAAATAACATTCTAAAAGTTTTCTAAGTGTTCCTCTCTTCCTATAAGCATAAAAGGCCATAGTGTTTCCAACAATGGGCCACCATCCAACCAATTGCTAAGCCAAAAATAGTAGATTCTCCATTTCCAATCTTCCTTCTAAACAAAGAAGGAAGATTAATCCTGTAACAAAGGAAGTCTAATTTTAATTTCACAATTTGGAGCCAAGGACCCGATTTGTATTTGGTAGCGGGAGACTCGTCAATACCACCATGAATCCCGTGGATAGAGCGAATAATATTTCCCCAAAGACCATTAGGTTGGGTGTAAAACTTCCACCACCATTTAGCTAACAAAGGATGGTTACTTGCACTTAATTTGCCAATGCCAAGACCACGGTGTTAGATGGGGAAGTGACTTCATCCCAAGTGATCCAAGCAATTTTTTCCCCACCGAGTTTGCACCCCAAAAGAACTTTCCTCAAAGACTTTCAAGTTGTTGTATTACCTTTTTGGAGCCTTGAAAGTGGAAAAATAGTATACACCAAGGCTACTATGAACGGATTTAAGAACAGTCAAACGACCACCAATTAAAAGTGTCATGCATTTCCGTTAAGATAGGCAGTTGAGGAAACAATCAACTATAATGCTCCAACTAACACATCTTGACATGTTTTGCCAATGGGGAGACCCAAGTAAGTACAAGGGAATTGTGAAGGTACACAACCAATAGAAGATGCAATCGAGTTGAGATCCATGGTAGAAACTCCAACTCCATAAAGTTCACTTTTGCTGAAGTTTACCTTGAGAACTGAGCAAGGTAAAAGCAAGTGAGAATCCAAGACAAATCTTTTGTATTGTTTAGGGACCACTCACACATGATATGCATCATCTACAAATTGGATGTGGGAGAGGTGCACCTTATCTTTACCAATCTCTATGCCATGAAAAAAAAAATCTTGTTTTTCACTTCAACAAGGACCACAATCAAAGCCTCAACGCAATAATGAAGAAAATGAGAGGTGATCTCTTTGTCTATGACTCCTTTCAGCCTTGAGTTCTTTAGTAGGAGAGCCATTGATGAGAACTTAAGCAAACGCTGAATTTAGACAAGCCCTTCTCAATTTAATTGTAAAGATTATTTGCATCATAATGGACTCTAAAAAGGACAAACTTAAGGTGGCAAAAGCCTTTTCAAAGTCGACTTTAAAGAACAAAACTTGTTTGACGATCCTTGTTGAACCCCATTTGAACCTCACTTACAACCTATGAAATGACAAGGGGAAGACGATTAGCAAGAACTTTTGCAATGATTTTGTATTGACAATCGATAAGGCTAATAGGCCTTTGATTTGCACAAGCTTAAATATTTCTTATAAGACTACTGTTATATCATATTGTAGGAAAAAAAAGTAAAATGACAAGTTTCGCGTAAGGGCTCCTATGGGTCTCTCAACTCAGTCAAGCTAACCAATTTGTCAATCTCAAGCCAAAGTAGGTTAAGCTCGAGGGACTAAATTTTCAGACAAGCAGCCCTTGGTTCAGCTCGGGCTTTGCTATTTTCCAAGGTTTTCAAACAATTTGGACAAGCTAGTGACTAGCAGGGCAGTACACGGTACAAGAAAATTGCCTTTTAGTGACACAAAGTTGTCATTAGTTCAAAAAGTCCAACTATAGTATAAAATGTCACTAAAAGTAATAAAACAAAATCAGTCACAAAAGTGTGCACATCTATCGTACACTTAAGAGTGTAAGTAAATGTTCCGTTCGTAAAGACTGACTTATAGTGACGTGAAAAACTTGTGGAATATATATTTAACATTTTTTGACACATCACTTGATATAAATTGTCTCTAAAACCAAAAAGGAAAAATGTATAGCCCTTTACCCATCCAATTTGAAAGGGTCAATGAAGTGAAGATATCACAAAGATAGCGACACTTTCTGATGTCACTACTGAAAGACGTTGGAACCTAATTTCAAGAACTTATGTTAAAAAAAAAAAGAAAAAGAACCTAACTTAAAAATAAAGAGAACCACCAAAGTGCTAGCCAATGATACCTCATAGGGGCGTTTAGTTGAAATGATTTGAAGGATATTGGGGTATTGCGTTTTAATTAAAGCCCCAAATGTAACATTTGGTAATTTTGAATGTGGGCGTTTGAAGTAATTCTGATTAAATTGCAAAATGGAGAGAATCAAAATCGTGAAAAGTGAGAAATTTTAATTTGCTTAAAAAAAATTTATAAACTTTTTTTCTTATTTTTATAAACTTTTAAATAAAATATTTAAGAATTTTTTTTATAAACTTTTTATAAATTTTTATAAATTTTTATAAACTTTTTGTAAATTTTTATAAACTTTTTATAAATTTTTGTAAACTTTTTTTTTATAAATTTTTATGAATTTCTTATAAACTTTTTTTATAAATTTTTATAAACATTTTTTATAATTTATTTTTATAAACTTCTTATAAATTTTTTATAAACTTTTTTATAAATTTTTATAAAATTTTTAATAAATTTTTATAAACTTTTTCATAAATTATTTATAAACTTTTTACAAATTTTTATAAAAATTTTTATAAATTTTTATAAACTTTTAAGTAGAATATTTATGAAATTTATATTAAAATATATATATATATATATATATATATATATATATATATATATATATATATATATATATATATATATATATATATATATATATATATATATATATATATATATATATATATATATATAAATTTATGTCAACAAACATACGAAGGTATTTTAAATTAGGAATTTTAAATTCTCAAAATTTAAATTTTAAATTTAAAATTTGAGAAATTAATTCTTTTCAACGTAAAGCGCACGAGAATGTTTTCTTATCAAATGGTTTTGCGGTTCAAATCACGTCTAAAACATGTAAGATAGATTTGTGATGTATATATCGTAAGAAAGTTGGCTTTTAAAAATAAAAATAAGACGAAAGTGTACTTAAACAAATATAAGAGATAAAACAACGTATATCATATAGTTAATTAAGATGATTAATCTTTCGCTTGTCTAAAATTCACAATCGTATCTGGCACCCTTTGGCCTAATGGTAGCGAGGATATATTGGTAATTTGTGTAAACCTTTTTCTTTCTTTCACTTAAAAAAGCTGAAAACAAAAATAAATAATAAACTTTCTTACATCACATCCTCTTTCTTGAATTCATCCCATCCTCTTACATTCTTTAAATTTTAGGCTTGAGAACGAGTAGGATTGTGGGTTAACGTATCAAGTGAGATTATTATGTGTAAATATTTTGAAAAAATGTTTGGCAGCTTTGAAAGGTACCATTTAGCCATCACCTAAAATGATATGCATCTCACAATATATACTACTCTCCGTTTGAAATAATTGGCGCCGTTTAAACTTTTAAAAGTCTTTGTTTCCATCTTTGATCGTAATATTTTTGTATGTGTTATGTAATATTTGATGAAAATTACTGCGATGAAAAAACGTTTAAAAGAATAATCAATTCGTATATTTTCATCGATTATTATATAACGTAATTAAAAATATTTAAGATCGAAGTTGAAATTAAGACTTTAAAAGTCAAATGAGACGATTAATTGAGACGGAGTAATAATCTCTGACCTCTAGGTACAACTTATGCGAGTATTCTGAGTTCTCACTAGTCACGAATTTTAAGTCAGGTTTGAGCTTTTTATTTCGAGCTTTTGGTTAAATATTTTCGTTTGTATTATATAACGACGATGAAAATTATCTGGAATGAAAATCATTTAAAACATGATCAGTTTATATATTTTCGTGAATATTATATAATCTGAATAAAAATATTTAAAGTCAAAGTTTGAGTCTAAAAGTCAAACTGAACTTATAATTTGAGACGGAGATAGTAGTTTATTTTGTCATATATAAAGATCATGGAGAGACAAAACAAAGGACACATATTGATCAACCACATATGTCCAAAACTACTTACCTAAGCTCTTACCTCATTAGGAGTCATAATCGAAGACCACATGCCACTTGACCAATGATTAAGATGTGGGGTGTGCTTTGAATTATCTTTTCTGATCAAAATTTTATTGGTCCACAAATTTATCACGTATGTACAAACTGAAAGAAAACAAGGTCCAATCTACAAACAGAGACGTCTCAAAAATAAAGCCACTACAGCAATTGCTTTAGACTCCGAGGTTTAAAACCCTAAAAATTAATACATATGTAACTGCTAATTGTTAGATACTCATAATATATATAATTATGAAAATACAAATCTGACTATTCGTAATTGAAAAAATAGAAACCCGAAGCTTTGACAATAAGGGACTAGTTTTAAAAAGATTGAAATGATAATAAAGATATCGCTTTAGGCCTTACGTAACCTTGAGACGGCCATGTCTACATATAGAGGTAGGGGACAAAGGGAAATGGTTGAAAAAAGAATTAGGCTTTTGTCACTGTTGTAGCCACAATTAAGTTTGTTTTATAATAATGATAGAATGATTGGGAAGGCATTATGGATTACCATCTATCAATACGCTAAGCTGATGATAATGTTAGGAAAAAAAAAAAAAAAAAAAAGCTCTATCTTGTAGGTATATGTTTCCTCATGCTATCAACTGTAAACCTTCTTTTAGTTTTCGACGAGTGTGGGAGCTACGCGCGATGCGATGGGATTGAGCGAAAACTGCTGTGGTGACAACTAGCATGGGGTAATTTTGCCAGAGTTCTTATAGTTAGAATTAATTCTAAGAACTGCTGCAGCGTCGGCTTTAACGCAGGGAATATTTTTTGAGATTCTTTATGATAACAATTAATGTTGTGGAGCTTATTTTGCGGCCCACTTAAGCATTAGGGATTATTCTGTCAACTTGGGAAAGTTTACAATTGATGTATCTTCTGAACTACCTTGCATGTGCTTAAATCTTAGGGAATTGTTTTGCCAAGTTGTGAAACTTTGCATTTAATGTTTGGACTTCTGCGGTCTTATTACTTAAAGCCTCGAGGGCTTTTCGCAAACTTGAGAAACTTTGCGTTTAATGTTTGGAACATTCTTTGTTTCTTCCGAAACAATTAGTATATCTGAGTGTGGAAGCCGTGATCTGTGGATTCTTTCTGGGCGATAATTTGGATAGGGATATTTTTGCCAAATTCTTTATAAAGAACTGCTTGCTGACAACTTAGCGCTTATGGACTATTTTGCCAACTTGGACTTACTGCAATGACAACTAAACCTTAGGGACTATTTTTGCCAACTGCGAAATTTTTGCAGACTTGGATTTATTGGTGGTGGCACTGAGCATCGGGGAATTTTTTCAAGCAGAGTTAAGAAAGTTTGATTAATGTTTGATAAATGTGCTTTTGACACATGGCGTGTGAAGGCCAGTGTGCATTCGATAGTATATATAATAATATATAATGTTAATTCTCAAGTGTTTCGTTCTTGAGAAAGATGGAGGTGACTCGGTGGTTAGTCACCTCACTAGTCCATGCCATCTATATATTCTCTTAATCCGTCAAGTAGTCCGCATGACCCTAATGGATTGATAACACTCAGATAAATCATATATGGTAATTCATGAGACATTATATCATCTGATAATCTGCTAAACCAATCATATCTGGTTATTCCTTAATCTTTCTAATTAATTGAGGATTGGAAGATCATTTTTTTGAAATAGCATCACTAATAGTATTCGCGAAGCTCTGATTGCCATTTGCGATACCCTTTCAAGAATTATGTTGCAGCCGAGGTCAAGTGTAACAAACTATATACTAGAATGACAAAGCAACCAAAAGAATTAACTATTTTTGATCATTAGGTTTGTTAGATACTTCAATTATTGCAATCAATGTAGCTAAAACAAATTGATGCTTTATCAGAGCTTAACATTTCAAACATGATAAGTGATAACTCCCTTATTTAAAGGAAACGAGTACACCATTTGACTCTCAAATTTGCTCTCTTTTTTTTTTAAAGAAAAAGCCGTTTAAAAAAAGCATTTGCTCATTCATTCACTGAAAACAATACTACCGACAACAAAAGAAAAAAGACTTTTCCGAGTGAAAGATCCCTTAGGGTGGTGGCAGTCCATTCGGTTTGGGGCTCGGTTTCGTGCATACCAAGCGGTATGAGCGTTGCATGCTATTCGGTTTGGAGCGGCATGGGAGATAGGAATCTTAATTCGGCAAAGTTTACGAATCGGCGTACGAAAGACAAAAGTGTACGTTGGATCGTTAATGAGTCAATATATCCGTTTGAAGTTTTAAACCAAACTTTAATTCCTTTTTTTTCATCCATATTTAAATTCAATTCATTTCTTATTTTTTTGAAGCAATATCGTTTGTATTTCGCAACAAAATGTATTAATGCTTATCTTCATCTTCATCTTCTTCATCCGATGAAGAGTTAGATTTTATCCGACTCTTTATCAAGCGTTTTTCTAGGTTCTGGCAAAGCACTATTTAGCCGCGTGCGATAGCGTTGAAGACACGGTAGCATAGAAACCTAATTTTCTTTCATATCTTATGTAATTCTCTTTAAGTATTAATAAAAATTATGTTTTATTAAATTGTTTAATAAAATAAAAAAAAAAAAAAATGTAATGAGTTAGGCGTGGTTCTTGGCTAAAAATCTATTATTGGGTATGAGATTGATATGAGGTGAGTTGGCGAAATATTATTGGTAGATGATTGGCGTGAAAAAAAGTGATAAACGTGAGCCATCATCGCTTACTACTCAACGTTTCATGTTTCGTTTATCTGTAGACTAGATATTAAAGAGCAAACTTAAGTTATAGATTCAAATGAGTAGGGTTATTATCTAAAAAAAATCACTAAAGTTTGCGGAAAATTTGTCTGGAAAGTCACTATAGTTTAAAAGTTGTCGTTCAGATTCTTTCGAGTTAACGGGTTTATTATATGGGTTCTCAGCGTTTAAAAGTGACATTCTTGTTACTACGGTGGGCAGCCGGATGAATTAAGGTTCTCTTGTCGCGTCATCACTATAGTTTGAGATATTCTAAAGCAATTCTTATAGTTCGGGGTTTATTAAATAGGTTCTTGAACTTTTTAAAAAGTTACTATCCGTTTTATACATTTATGTATGTTTTATCTGTTTTTGTATTTTTAAATGCGTTTAAATGCGTTTTATCGATATTTAAGCGTTGTATCGTTTTATTTGTTGTCGTTCTTTTTTAAGTTTTTTCCATTTTAATGCGTTTTGTATATTTCCGTATGTTTTTTTACGTTTATCCGTTTTATCGTTTGTGTATGCATTTCTCTTGTCGTACCTTTTTACGTTTTAAATACGTTTTGTATATATGTTTGTCGTTTTAAATGCGTTTTGTATGTATTTATCCGTTTTTATATATGTGTGTACATTTTCTCTATACCCTTTTACGTTTCATACATTCTTGTATGATTTTGTTCGTTTAGATTCGTTTAAATACGTTTGTATGTTTTTTCGTTCATTTTAAATACATTTGTATGTTTTATATGGTTTTATGTTCTATCGTTTTATCTTTTTAAAGCGTTTGTATGTTTATCGTTTTCACGTATAAAATGTAAAAAGCGATATAACAACATCAAAAGCGATATAATAACATCCAAAATGTATAATAACGTATGAAAACATATCAAACAAAAATTACTTCCAAAAAGTCTAATAACGTCCAATTATGTAAAAAAAATAAAAATAATAAAATAAAAAATACAAATGTGTGCAAAATTGTAAAAAAAAGCGTGCAACAGAAAAAATGTAAAGAATGTAAGCGTATAATAACATCCAAAAGTTGTTGTAAAAAAGCGTATAAAATATACACAATTTAGCAACTTATTTGTATATTAACTTAAATGTAAAGAATGTAAGCGTATAGTAAACTTAAATGAACGTTTGAATGACTTTAGTAAACTTAAATGTAAGCGTATATTTGCCACGTGGTATTATTACAGTAATTACAGGTTCTAGAAAAAGAGTATGAAATATAATAGGTCGCGATAAGTTGAATAGCATGGAATAATGACTTTTAAGCTATAGTGATTTAGATAATTTAAAAAAAACTTTAGTGAGCTTTTTGTAAAATAACACGAATGAGTATTATAGGAAACAATAATAGTACCTAAATCCAAGAGCTCAATCAAAGACCAATGCCAAATGATTCAAGATTGTTACTATATTCTAGATGAGTTTAATGTATTATAAGTATCATAATTTTCTTTCAGATTTCAGTAAACGTTAGCCTATTTCGTTATTTACGTAAATGATAAATCAATATAGGAACTAAAGAACACATAAAGTAGCCAAATATGTCCAAGAACTCTTACCTAAGCTCTTACCTCACTAGGATTTATAATCAAAAGGCTGCATGCCACGTTACGTTACTGTTATGGATCAAGATATGGGGCGGGCCTTGATGATGCTCTTTTTCATAAATATATGGGTGGGCTTTGATAAGTTTTATTTATTTATTTATTTATTTTAATTTTCTGTACTTCGTAGTTCGTACATCCTTGATCAACAAGAAATTTACTAAAATGTTGGCATCTTAAACCTCCTTTTTTGACCTATGATAAAGCTAAATAACTCCATACTTTATGGTCAACATATTGATTTTCGATTAACTCTATGTATATCAAGATCAAGATATGGGCTAATTTAGTAATTGTCTTGTATTAACAAGGTAACATGTGAGATTAAGTTACCAAAATAAGTCAATCTAGCCTACTACTATCATTTACTCGAACCAATACATTATAAGAGCTTTTGATTTTTTAAAAATGTTAGTAGCAGTTTTCAGTATTGATGTTTCATTGTATTCCTCGAATGTGTATCAATACATTTTTCACAAAAAAACAGTAATGAGAAAAGTTGATATAGAGCTACGTATTTGTCGTAGAAATCGTCAATCGTCATAACCACTCATCTTTTCATTAAAATATATTATTTTTTAAAAATTAAATATCTCATGACAGATTAATCGTTCTGTAGAAAAATTATCTGATACCGACGAAATTAAATTATCTTTCATAGATATCGTTGTTATATCTTTTCGACGATTTTTTTTAAATTTCGTCAGGAAGAATCGCGTGTGATTTGTAAAAATCGCGTGTGATTTGATTTCTGAATCACGTGTGATTTTTAAAATCGCGTGTGATTTCTGAATCGCGTATGATTTTCTGGCGGTAAATTTAAAAAAAAGCGTCGAAAGTATATAACAACAACATATCATGAAAGAATTAATCTAATAAATCGTAATGTATTTTGTAGGCGAGATTCTGGTTTACGATATATGTTGTTTTAAAAAAGGTGGAAAATAATTTAGATAAAAATGGATGGCTATGATTGGTTCATTGGTTCTATGACAAATATGAGTTCTATATGGATCTCAACTCGTGGTAACAAATGAATGGAAAAACAATTTACTTGATTACCTGTAAGTGATTATGCTTACAAGGGAGAAAGATTGCACAAGTATGGATTTTTTTGGCCAGAAGCGCAAGCTCAAATCTATATAATTATATGTTCTTGGATCAAACTCCTTGTACCGGCTTGGTTCCTGATTTATTCGATTAGACTTTTCATATTCTGGTGGGAAGAACCTCCCTCTTCTATCCCTTTATTCACCAGCTTACCATGTTCTTTAGCTCGCTTTCTTCTCTCATCTCCTTATTTTCCTTCTTCCATTAACATCTCTATAGCCTTGCGAGTTTGAAGTTTGAACAAGATAGTAGTGTAGATTACAAGAACTTTTGACTTGAAAAGTCCATTTGTACGATATCAAATTATATTTAGAAAAAAATAAATCTAGCCAAAATGCCAATTAAGAAATTAAAGGTACGTTACGTTACAGTGTAGACCAAATATGAGGAAGTATGTGCAACTTCTATTTTTTGGCAATATCTGTCTTATCAAGATCTATTTAGGTCTTCA